>JAESVK010070145.1:0-16389 GCA_017140935.1 Hamamelis virginiana
CAAGGAAACCACAAAAAGAGTTTTATTTTCAATAAAACATTGACCCCATATTTTGGAAAAGCATGGTCTTTCGAATCAAAGTTGGATTCGGGGGCTAGGTTACGAAGTGGGAAGGTTCCAAGGATCTCCTTGTAGGCACCCACCTCGCCCTAATTAAAGGTCTCCTAATTAAGTTTGGGCTTTATCAAAATCTTTTCAAAACAATCCTAGTTATCTAATCAATCACAAAATATGATATATAATATATAATAATAATACATAGTATGAAAATATACATAATCCTAATGGTCTTAGGAGACTAGAAGTCAACCTAAGATTGGACTTGCGCCCTATTGACTGCCTACGTACCTTATCAATTGCTTGACAAAGATCAAAGTCCACGTAGTTCGATTACCTTAGGACTCTCCTATTGTAATGAACCATATAGCCAAAAGAATTCTATCTTATCTAGGACTCTAACTTCGAGAGTTTGGATTTGATCAAAACACTTTTCTTTGTATAAGAGATGGAATTTCATTCCGTTTTAAATACTTTCAAAATTTTAGGACTCTTCTCGAAGTAGAATTCTAAACCAAGTAGAACTCTAGCTTCGAGAGTTTGGATTTGATCAAAGCACTTTTCTTTGCATAAAAGATGGAATTTCATTCCGTTTTAAACACTTTCAAAATTTTAGAGTTGTTCTCGAAGTAGAATCCTAAACCAAGCAGAACTCTATTACTATAAAAATTCTTACAACAAAGGATAGTCTTAAGTGGGATCAAGTGATCCCCCTAATCCTAGGGTTTCTAACTAATCCTAGGTTAGTCTAAATACCTAAAACATTAAAATATGCATGCTGGAATTCCTGGAAAATAAATAAAAAAAATATCATCAAAAGTATAAATAATGCATGAAAGTGTCCTAAATGCAATCTAATTATTCTATGTGAACCTAGGCATGTTTCTATGTTGATTTTGGCCTAAACAGTGAGTTTTAATATACTTTTAAGTTACTTTAAATCCATGGACAGATTTATAAGTAATCAAAAAGTGGGTTTAAAACGCATAAAATAAAAGAATAAAAGAAGTGAAAATTGCCTAATATGCAACCTAATATGATATATCAAAATAATCATAATCAATTTCATCACAAGGGGAAGAGACTTACCTTTGCATGCTCCCTCGAACACAAATCGTATCATTCAAACAAGACATAATTAAAATATAAACCTAATATTAACAATATAAAACTATTTAAAAAAAAAAAAAAAAGGAAAACTATTTTAATAAACTAATCCCTAACCTATCATGCATACTAATAAACTAAATCCTATGCATACTAATAAAAAGAAAACTATAAAAGAAAAAAGAAGAAGAAAAACTAACCTCTTTCTCTGCCTCCTTGCTTCAAGCCTTCTCCTCAAGCTCCAATCCTTCTCTCCAAGGACTCTAAGGACCTCAAAAACTTTAAAACTTAAGCTAGAGTGCTATCGGGGAAGCTTGTGCAATTGCTCAAGCCTCTACTCTCCAAGCTAATTCTCTAAGGTTATTCTGTGTGTTGAAACTAATTTCAGGGCCCTCTATTTATAGGTTCACAAAGCTATAGCAAGCTTTTCATTTTTCCGATGTGGGACAGAGTGGATTTCATTATTCTACACTACGTGCAGGCTCGTTAAGCCTGTTTTATGTCCAAATTTGACGATTCAATCGTCGAAACGATCGTGATTCGATTCTCCATGTTTTAAGAAGTGTTTGAAGTGAAAATGCATTGACCAAGGTCAAAGGTTTAGGAAACAGTCGACCGATTAGCTGTTTAGAGTCTGCCGGGCCTAAATTAGGGTTTTGAAATTTGCTAACCGATTGCTTTCGAAATTATTTATTCTTCTTGAAACAAGTTTTAAAATGTTTTAGGAAAGTGTTTTGAAGCCTTTGAAGGCTTTGGTTTGATAAAAATATCGAATTCCGGTCGCTTTCGATTGAAACCCTAATCTGGGCTTTGAAAGGGCCTTTCGAGCTTCAAGAGCCAATCATGAGCCAGAAGGCTCAACTGACCTTGCCACTAATCAACTTAGCTACAAAACACACCCTAAATATCTATGCCAAAGCCTCGAGACCATTCGGGACAAGATCGACAGTCATTCAGAGCTTTTGTGATTCAAAGGACAGAACTGCCCTTCAGTCACAAAAAGCCTTATTTTCTATCAAGCCTGGCTCAGAATGTCATGAAATTTTGCAAGGATGTTCCTAGACTCTCTAAAAACCTAATGCAAAAAGAACCGACTCAATCTGACCTAAAAACTTACATGTGATAATGACCTCTACCTAATTACCCACAAAGGGTAAAACTGGCCCTATTTTACCTCTAGTCATAGGCAACCATTCATGACCATACTCATGGTCAAAAATGGATGTCTACAATATGTATTGTGTTTTGAGTCATTCTTTTCATGCTTTTATTATTATTTAAGCACTTAACATGGACTTGATGGTTTGAATATATGAATTGTGTACGAGGGAGCGTGCGAAGGTAAGATCCTCCCATTGTGTTTAGATTAATTGTTTAAGCACGTCTTTGCTTAATTTTGATGTTGTTTTGCATAGTAATTTAGTCGAGCATGTTAGGATTTTTATTTATTATTTTGAGTGGATTAATCATGCTAATTAAGCCCCACAAAGTAAAGGTTCAAATCTGTCCAGATTTGAACATGGACTTTAATGAGGTTTAAATAGCATTTTTAAGCCATGATTTCATGTGCATCTTGTAGATTAAATTCATTTAACATGTTAGTATGCATGCTAGGACATTTGTTTATTATTTTTCATGGATCAATAATGCTTTTAAGCTATTTAAAGCATGTATTCAAATCTGTCCAGATTTGAATATATTCTTTAAAGTGGCTTAATTACCATTCTTAAGCCATATTTTTGCATAGTTTCTTTATATTGTCTTATAGCATATTCATGTAGAATGTATGCTAGGATTCCCTTTTTTTTTTTATTCTTTATTTTCAAGGTTTTTAGAGTGGTTTAAGGGTCCACATTTGAATTTGTCTAGAATTAAAAAGATGTCTTAAATTATTCTAAAAATCATTTTTAGGGTCAAATTCAACTTAGAAATATGCCTAAGTTCACATAGTTGAATTAGTATGCATTTAGGAGCATTTTCATGCATTGTTAGAATTAATTTCATGCATCCTTGCTTATTTTGTTTAAATTCCAGCATGCATTGCATTAGTGTTTTAGGTCTTTAGACTAACTTAGGGTTAGTTAGATACCCTAGGATTAAGAATGTCACTTGACCTTCCCTAGGACTTTCCTTTGTTGTAAGAATTGCATTCAAATTCAAGTGTTTTAATGAGTTTAGGATTCTATCTTTGAGAGAGATTTTAAAAAATGATTTTTATTAAAATTAATTGATTTATTAAATGATTTTCCTATGAAATAGGAGTCTTTTAAAATAATTTGTGTTGAAAATGATTTCTTTGAAAAGAGAATAGTTTTTGGAATGAAATTTCATGGATGGTGATTGATTTGAAAAAGAAGTTTAATTGAGGTTTGCTTCTAAAAAGATAAGTTTTATCTTTTAAACGAAACTCCAATCGCATTGGAAGTCTTTTAATTATCAAACTGTTTTGCAAAAGAATTTCAAATAGATGAAAACTCTCGAAAATAGAGTCTTGGATAAAGTTGAATACTTTTAGATGATGTAGTTCATTACAATAGGAGAGTCCTAGGGTAGTCGAACTACGTCGACTTTGACACTTGCTAGGTAACACTAGTAGGTTACGTAGGCGCTAATAGGGCTCAAGTCCGCCCTAGGATGCTAGTAGGGTGTCCTAGGTTTTTAGGGTTTGTTTGTATATTATTTTTTTTATTATTGTTAATATAGATTATTGCATTTATCTCACTATTTTCATTGGTTGATTAGATTATTTAGGATTGTTTGCATAAGGATTTTAAATAGCCCAAATAAATTAGAAGTCCTTTAATTAGGGCGAAGTGGGTGCCTAAAAGTAAGAACTTGGAACCTTCCCACGTTGTAACCTAGCCCCCGGATCCATCTTTGGTTCGCAGACTGTCTTTTCATTAAATGAAGTTTGTTTTGTTTTATTGAAAATAAAATATTTTTTATGGTTTCCTTATTCCTTAAAAATAAGGTGGCGACTCCTTTGTTTTCAAAAATCCCAAATCACGCGCAGTGATGAAGTGGACACAGCAAAGAATACCCGAGTGACAAGAAGCTAGTTCACACTAAGCAATGGGATTATGCTTTGCCACAATGTGAGTTTGCTTATAACAGTGCCGTCCATAGTTCTATTGGGAGATCACATTTTTCTCTTGTATATGTGACTCTACCAAGGCATGCGGTTGATTTGGTGAAACTACCTAATGGTCCAGGTGTGAGCATAGCTGTTGAAGCTATGGTTAGACAAGCTCAAGAAATACAAGAGGAAGTAAGGAAGAAATTGGAGGAAAACAATGCCAAGATAAAGGCTAATGTTGACAAGCATAAGAGGTCAAAGATATTCAATGAAGGGAATTTGGTGATGGTGTTCTTACGCCGTCAAAGATTTCCTGTAGGTACATATGCTAAGCTTAAACCGAGGAAGTATGGTCCTTATAAGGTTCTTAAGAAGTTGAACGACAATGCTTATGTCATTGATTTGCCTGAAGATATGAAGATTTCAAAGGCCTTCAATGTTTCGGATTTGTTTAAATATCATGAGGAAGCGCCATTATAACCGAACTTGAAATCGAGGTCGAGTTTTTCTCAAGTGGATGAGACTGATGTAGATCAAATGGCGGATCGATTTATGGAGTAAATTGGCAAGAAGTAAGCAAAGAAGGAAATAGCAAAAATTTATGCACTTGGATCGATCCAGGAGTTATGAAGTTCCACAATTCTTATCTAGTTAGTTTCCTAAGTTGCTTTTAATTAGTTTCCTTATTATTAGAGTTTTTTTATGTTTTTGTTTCATTGTTCCACAAGGATTAGTTTGTTATAAATAGGGCTGTAGACCTAAGGGTAAGGGGACTTTTGATTATTTTTTATTAATAAGATTGCTTGAGATTGTTTTCTCTATTTTTCCTTGTGTTCTTCAAGGATCTCAAGGATTCGCGTAGACGATTCCCTTATTCATCTTTTCCGCTGCATCACTGAAATTGGCCCAAAAGGTGTTGACAGTCACCACACAGCACATTAATGTCTTGATCCACAGTCGTCTTTCCCATAACACAGTCATATACCGCCTTAGCATCCCCTTTCACTAGAACATAACTAAACCCCAAATCAAAAGCAGGTTGCAAACCTTTTCATAGCGCATATGCCTCTACCACCAAAGCATTAGGCACACTCAACATGTGGATTGCAAATCCAGCTAGACATCTACCTAAATCATCTCTAATTACCATCCCAATTCCGCCCATCCTCGAGGTACTCAACCAAGCACCATCAATGTTGGTTTTAACCATAGGAGATGATGGTGGTTGCCAACGTTGCACAGTATTGTCCTCATCAATTTAAGCCATCACAGTTCTCCCCATATCATTAGCTCTGCTGAGTACAACCCCACAAACGCTTGCTTATATTCAGTAGCATCACCAAAAGTTTTGACGCTTACCTCTAATGGAGACCATCGTATTCCAGAAAAAATTGCAGGATTCCTAGCTTTCCAGATTTGCATAGAATAAAAGGTGCTATAGTCAAACATCGAGCTTCTTTATCAGTCTCTTTCCATCTCTCACGTAGTTGATGCCAATACTAAAAAAAAAAGATGACCCTATAAACTACTGCACATCAATTCTCAAAGGGCTATAGAGCCATACCAACCGAGCAAATGGACAACCAAAAAACCTGTGAATAATGGACTCCACCTGATTAGAACAAAAGGTGCACAAACCATCAATATTTTGTACGCCTCTCTTGACAAGTAATTCACCAACCGGAAGAGAACCATGTGCACATTTCCACACCAAATTTTGAGTTACTCGGGACAATGAGCTTCCAAATGCATTTCCATTGCTGGTGGCTCTCAACTGCACAACTACCTTCCCCCCCTCTCGACACCAACATGTCCACCATTGAACCCCATTTGCTGCATAGCCACCTAATATCCTGATTTAACTGTGGGACCCCCTGTTTAGTGTATCGCCATACAAGTTTATTCTCAATACTCCTCCACGATAACGGCAATGACATTATTGCTGCCACATCAGAATTGAAAAACAGAGTTCTCAGCTTCCCTTTATCCCAGCAATGCCGATCAACATCAATGAGTTCACTAACCTTCAATTCTGGATCAACAGCTGACTCCCGACTCTGTAGGCCACCATTGAGATGTGTAGGGATCCATGGGTCCTGCCAAACCCTCACGCCTTGGCCATTTCCAATTTTCCATTTGAAGCCCAGCGACAACACCTCCTTGCCCCAAGATGGTCTTGACCCTAAACTAGCAGTTAAAAGATCGCCTTCTGGAAAATATCTCCCTTTGAACACCTAAGCCATTAAGGAATTTGGTTGATGAAGAATACGCCAACTTTGTTTCACCAACAAGGCCAAGTTAAACCTTTGGAGATCGCGAAACCCCAGCCCACCGGCTTCTTTGGAACGCACCATCTTATCCCAACTAACCCAATGAATCCATCTATTATCAGCCCGAGCATTCCTCAAAAAAAATTTTCCAACAGGTTTGTGAATCCATCTATTTTCCAACAGGTTTGGCCATTCTTTATTGAAGTGTCCTTCCAATCCTCCTTCTCATGTAGCTCCTAAGACCCTTCAAGTTTGGAGGAAGAAAGTCCCTCAGGTCTCTGCTAATAGTGATGTTGAAAAGGGTAAATGGCATGAGATTCCAGCTCCCAAACCCTTAGTGGATGATGGTTTTATTGTAAAAGATAATGTTCTCGTGGGAGAGATGTCCCCTAGTTTGGTTTTTTGTTTGTTTTCCTAACCTCTTGGGTTGTAAGAGGTTTTGGTTTGGCTTTGTTTGTCTAGCTGGCCTCTTGTTGAGGATCGTGCTTTGAGCGTCTTTGTATTATCTTGTTTTTTGGTAATATATTTCTTAATTATCCAAAAAAAAATAATAATAAAATAAAACTTTTTTTCCTGCAGAGGATAAAAATTTAGCTTGCCAACCGTGGATTTTTGTGCCGACTTTCCCGAATAGATCCAAACAATTGTCTTTTATTCTGACCAATGATCGACGGCAAACCAAGATAATTATCCTGCCCACCTATATTCCAAATACCCAAGATTTGGGACATCCTCATTCGAATCAGGGTTGGAGTATTTTTACTAAAGAATATGGAGGATTTGTCAAAATTAACACACTGACCTGAAGCTGCCTTATATAAATCTAAAATGAATTTAATGTTCTGACATTCATTCTCAGCAGCTTTGTAGAAGAAAATAGAGTCATTGCAAAGAGTAGGTGGCTAATTTCCTGTCCTCGAACACCTGCCTTTAAACCACATATTTTGCCTAAAGAAGAGCAATTAGACCTTAAGCACAAAGAATAAACAAATAAGGTGAAAGTGGGTCTCCTTGTCTTAGTCCTCTTTTCAAATAAACTAACCCAGTTTTCTCACCATTGATTAAAAAAGAATACGTCACCGAAGTCACACATTCCATAATCCGACGGATCCATCTATCAGCAAAGCCCAACCTGCGAAGCATCCTGTGCAAAAAATCCCACTCCAACCGGTCGTAAACCTTGCTCATATTAAGTTTAATTGCCATATCGAATCTATGCTATTTTTTCCTGGATTTCAGAAGATGCATTAGTTCATGTGCAATCAAAATATTGTCTGTGATAAGTCGACCCGGGATTAAAGCACTTTGATTATCGCTTACAATATCAGGGAGCACATCGCGCAAACGCTTTGATAGAACCTTAGCAACCACCTTATAGAGCACAATACAGAGGCTAATTGGTCTCAATTGTGTCATTTTCACAGGACTCTCGGTATAAGAGTAACTAAAGTCGCATTCACCTCCTCTGGAATTGACCCTCCATTAAAAAAATTATATACCACCTGCACTATATCATCACCCACCATATGCCAATACTGCTGAAAAAAGAAACCTGTAAAACCATCAATCCCCGGGCTCTTATGAGGACCAATATAAAAAAGTGCAATTTTTATCTCTTCCCTCGTAAGTAAGCTGGTTATTCATTTCCGAAGTCACCTTACACTCGACCATGATGATATCTTGAAAGTAGTCAACCACAATACCTTTAATCTTTGGATCGGAAATTCTCTAAATGCCCTGACTGTCTTCCAAACCCAGAATTCAATTTTGATTCCTGCGTTGAATGGTTTTAGCATGGAAAAAATTCGTATTACGATCTCCACTTTTCAACCACTCTTATGATGTCGAAAATAGGTAAAAGATTAGTTCGCCTAAGTCGGAGACTTAGGTTAGATTCCGACCTCCTTACATCGGTGTGGTGTTCTCCCTACAAAGCTCCGACAAACAAGTTAGCTTTTTAGAGCAAATGTAGAGAAAGAGTGTAATAAATGGTGTGGTTTTTACTTACATGGAGAAGGAAGTGATGAATCCTTTTTATAGGGTGGTCATGGATATGATAACTTGAGTGCGATTTCCCCTCATTAAAGGTTCACTGTGGTCCGATCGGACATTCATTTATGATCATTAATTGGGCAATTGATGATCATAAATGCCTACTAATAAATGATCTTAAATGCATGCTAATATCTATTATCAGAGTCATTCAATGCATATTCAACAAGTACAGCTGGTTCTGAACCGTCTTTATGGGGCGGTTTTGAACAGATCAGGTAATTCAGACTGGTCGGGTTACTTTAACAGATTGGGTAGAACCGAGTGATCATTTAATCGGGTATCATCCTGTCCACGTGTCGAGACTAGGAAACATGACACTTTTTACCCTCTTTAGTTGCCCCCTACTTCCAAAATGGCGACATAGGAGCAATTTGTGGAAGTACCACAGATCGGTAAACCAAGTGTCGAGGATAGGATCAATCTTGGAAGCATTGTAATCTATGACCAAAGAATCTATTGATCAGGTGACGGGCAAAGGCGTACCATGTCGCTTTATCCAAGGGGATCAGTATTTGGGTATATACAGTTTACACATCCGTAGAGGAACTGATCGGTGTACAAAAGCAAGATGCCGCTTACCTCAATAGTTGAAAGGGCGGCTTAGCCACTAATGACAGTTCACCTCTTAAGACGTCAGATACTCCCTCTGGAATCGTGATCGAGGCAACGTTTGGAAGGCGCATTGATAAACCAGCCGTCAGGTTCAATCGTGACTGTTGGTTAAAGACACGTGGCTTTCATCCAGAAGTAGCTTGTGCCACAAGCTTTAAAAGGGAATGAAAAGTTTTTCCCTCTCACCATTCATCAGTTTTTCCCTCTCACCATTCATTATATAAATATATTATTTATTTATATATAATTATTTGGCGGGTGGTGGCGGGTTAGGGCGGGTTGTCACCTCTATACCCGCCAACCGACCCAACCTGCCAAAAATTCATCAAATCCACCCAACCCAACTCATCTAACCATTGTAATCGCAGGTTGCGGATGGGGTCGGAGTGGGTGGGGTCGGGTCCGGCGGGTTGGGCGGGTTTTTGCACACCCCTACCTCCAGCCAACGTGGCTAGAGATGCACTGCAAGTTGCTCGGAAGAAAAGATGTCATCTTAAAGGAGATGTCCCTTCTAGCGTTGATACTCTGATTGTTGAAGAGGTCGGGACCGGGTCAGCTGCAGGTTCGGGACTTGGGACCCGACCAACTCGTCATTCTGCTGAGGAATGGTTTAAGTTTGGATTGTCAGCTTCTGCCCTTACACTTCCCAAACTTAATGTCGAAAGCTATTTTTTGGCCGATCCTTCCTAATACCTAAGGGCTCTTTAGGGTTTATCACTTCCAAGTGATCGGGAGATACTTCAAAGAATGCCTCAGTCCGAAATTCCTGGGCTGCTTACCATTTCGGCCATAAAGGTAATATTTTTTTCCCGATTTGTTGTAGTTCTATTATACGAGTCATGTGTTTTAATGCTCTTCATCGATGAGTTTCATAACTACTGGTTTTTCCTTTGATGTAGAGTGCTCTTATTGGGCTTTACTCTGTTCGAGAAGCTCGGGAAGCAAAACGGACCAAAGCTTCAATGGAAATTGTATCTGATCGTGTGAAGCTCAAGGCTGAAAAGAAAGCCTATGAAGCCAGGGAAGCCAAAGCGTTACTAGAATAAGAAAGATCCAAGCACAAAACTCGAGTGACGATTTTTCAAAGAAAATAGCTAATCTGGAGGTTGAGCTCGCTAAGGCCCGAGATGCCGATAAGGAGATCGCTGCCAAAGCTGTCACTGATTATTGTTCCTCTGAAGAGCTGAAAGCGTTAGTCACGAAAGAAGCTGAAGGGTTCTTGATCCAGGGTTTAATGCTATAAAAAATCTGGTTGCTAAGTTTCTTCCCGATGCTGATCTGTCGAAGGTGATGTTGGAAGAGCTTGTAGCTCAGCATCAGGCCGCACAAGCATCTGTCTGCCGACCCGAATACGCCTACCGGTCGAGATTAGGCTATACCCATAGATGATTAGGTTTTTGTTTTTTGCTTGGCTTTTATTTAGAATCCACAAATGAACAATTTGTACGAACATTTTTGCTTTTTTGCACAAGTCACTCTCATCAGTATGAATATATATATATTTTTGTGTGCTGTAGTAGCACTTGCCCCCAGTTCGGAGTATGGCAAAAGAATTTGGTAGTGCTGTACACCGAACTAGTTATAGTTGTGGGTATTTCCAAGTTAAAGTGGTCAGTAACAATTGAGGTGGATACCATAGTATGTGAGGGAAACCATTGTGATGTTTATGCCCCCTGATCACCGTGATCGGTATGAGCAAAAGATCCTTTTTGCTAGCCCAAGGTCGGTTGGGACTTTTATCGCATAGAATGCAAGAAACAAAAATGTAACACCGATGATCGAAAAGCAAAAAAACAATTAAAAGGAGAAAACAATAAAATAATTAACATATAGTAAGAAAATCATATTGATTAAATTCATAAAAAGATTTGCAAAAAGATCAAATATTACAAGTAATTCAAAATTTTTAACATGTACATACATTATAATAAACAAAGTGATCAGACAACAAATTCATAAAGAGATCAGGAAACAATGAGAGAGGCATTACAAAAGGAACAAAGAGTCATACAAGGTAATGTGAGTTGGTAGCAACATGTAGTCGGCTATATCCTGCGTACAAAAAATGGGAAGAGTCCCTATTGGTAATATTTTTTTAGATGAGCAGCGTTCCAAGGATGTTTAACCAGTTTCCCGTTGAGATCGGTGATCCAATATGTCCCTATACGGTTGTAACACCGAACCTTATGTGGACCTTCTCAGTTAGGTTCTAGTTTGCTTGGATTGAGGACCTTTTTGAGAACAAGGTCACCAGGTTGAAAATGTCTAACTTTGACATTTTTGTTATACGCCCGAGCCATTTTTTGTTTGTAGGCAGCAATGCGAAGTCAGGTCGATTCTCGTTTCTATTCAAACATATCAAGATTGAAGCGGAGTTCGCGATCATTCTCTTCTGGATTGAACTTTCAATTCGGTAAGAAGGTATACTGATTTCAACAGGTATGATAGCCTTAGTGCCATAAATGAGAAAAATGGGGTTTCTCCCGTTGAAACACGACTAATGGTTTGATTAGCCCATAAGATTGAGGGGAGGTCGTCCACCCATAACCTTTTTACTTTTTACAACTTTTTTTTCTAGAGAATGGATAATTGTTCGGTTAGTGACTTTGACATAACCATTGGCTTGTGGATGATCGAGCGAGGAAAAGTTGTTCTGAATGCCAAGATCTTGGCATAGGTTGCGTTGTCCGGTATTGTTGAACTGGGTTCCATTGTCAGCAATTAGGACTTGAGGAATACCGAAACGACAGATGATGTTTTCCGAGATGAAACTTTTAATGATGCTTTCAGTTATCCGAGCTATTGGTCAGGCTTTCACCCACTTAATGAAATAATCAATAGCTACCACCAGAAATTTCTTTTGCTCTTTTGAGGTCCAGAGTGGACCAACTATATTGATTCACATTTGCGAACTAGAGCGATAGCATCCTTCTCCAGATGAGGCCAATAATAACCGTGTCGAATTATTTTTGTGCTAGTGATCGGCCACCGGAATGGTTTCCACAGATGCCTTCATGGATTTCTCGTAGAATATAGGACCTCGTCAGGGAGCACACACTTCAATAAAGGCCCAAAGAAAGTGCGACGGTATAGACTATCTTTGATAATGCAATATTAAGTTGTTTTACCTTTGAGTCGGCTTGTTTCAGCTCTATCCCCCGGAAGTGTTCCCGATATAATATAATTTTTGATAGGATTGATCCATGAGGGGCCGGGTTTAATGGTAAATACAGGTTTATCGAGCATATCAATGAGAGGGTGCTCGGACAACTTAATGACTATTGACCTGGGGAGATCGATGTGAACCACTAAAGCAAGATTGGCCAAGGCGTCAGCATAATGATTTTCTTTCTTTGAAATCTGGTTGATGGCTATCTACGTGAATTGGCTGAAGGCTTCTTTAGCTTTGTTCAAATATTTTTACATAGTGGGTTCTTTGGCCAAATAGATTCCATTAATCTGATTAACGATCAGTTGGGAATCGCTGAACACATGAAGATGTCTAATAGAGAGGTCGGCCGCCATTTGAAGTCCAGCGAGTAAAGCTTCGTACTCTGCCTCATTATTGGTAGCTTTAAAACAGAGCCTTAAGGCCAATTTAATTTTTTTTTCTTTCAGGGGATGTTAACACCACTCCAACCCTTGAACCTTTGCAGTTGGAAGATCCGTCAACGAAAAGATGCCAAGTTGATTGAAGCTGCAATTCTTAGATACTGGTATTAGGTGAAGTGGTCGTGATGACCTCTGTCTCAACATGAGTGTCGAACGTGAATTCGGCCACGAAATTTGCTAGTACCCGCCCTTTAATTATGAGTCGAGGTCGGTATCGATATCAAATTCTCTTAGTTCGACTACCCATCGTATTATTCTACCTGACATATCGGGTCTATGAAGAACGTGCCTTAAAGGTTGGTCAGTGAGCACAACAATAGGATGAGCTTAAAAATATTGTCTTAACTTCCTAGCAGAAATAACAATAGAAAATGCTAACTTTTCAAGATAGGGGTACCTGCTTTCAACACCGATTAACACTTTGCTTATATAGTAGATCGGTTTTTGGACACCTTGATCTTCTCGAATAAGTACCGAGCTTATAGCGGTCGGGGAGACTCCCAGGTAGAGGAAAAAGCATTTCGCCTTGGTGGGTTTTGAGAGAAATGGAGGTGATCCCAGATACATTTTCAACTGCTGGAATGCCTCTTCGGATTTTGGGGTCCATCGAAACTTCTTATTCCCTTTCAGAACATGAAAGAAAGGTGAACCCTTCTCAGAAGACTTCGAGATGAACCTGTTTAGTGCAGCCATCCAACCTGTAAGACATTGAATTTATTTGATAGTCATTGGGGATTCCATATCAAGTAGAGCTTTGATCTGGTCCGAATTAGCTTTAATTCCTCGTTTGGTGACAAGAAAACCCAAAAACTTACCCGACGAGACTCCAAATGAACATTTGGTTGGATTGAGCCGTATACCTAACTTTCACATGATCTCAAAGGTTTCGTCCAAGTGTCGAATGTGATTGGGAGCCTTTAAGCTCTTGACGAGCATATTGTCTATATAAACTTCCATGGTGGAACCTAGGAGAGATCTGAATATCCTAGTCATCGTATGTTGGTAGGTCGATTCGGAATTCATTAGTCCGAAAGGCATTCGAATGAAATAGAACATGCATGCCATGAGCTGTTATAAATGAAGTTTTCTCCTGATCAGCTGGATGCATCATGATCTGATTATAACCGGAGTAGGCATCCATGAAACTCAAGAGTTCGTGCTTAGCGGTGGCATTAACCATCTGATCAATACAAATGAGCGGGAAGCTGTCGTTTGGGCAGGCTTTATTGAGATTTTTAAAGTCAATGCATACCCACCACTTTCCAGTTTTCTTTTTTACCACAACACAGTTGGAAAGCCAGTCGGGACAAAAAACTTCCCTAATAAAGCCTGCTTTAAAAAGCTTCTGAACTTCATCTTGAATTGCTTTAGCTTTTTTCTCTTAGGAAACCCTTTTCTTTTGCCTGATGGGTTTAAAGGTCGGGTTGACTTGTAGCTTGCGTACTGCGATTCAGGGATCAATTCCTCGCATATCTTCGTGCCCCCAGGCGAATATATCCCAATTAGTTTTTAAGAAAACAACTAGATCGATCTACATGTGATCGGGGAGCTCGGATTCAATCTTGGCAGTTTTGCTCGGATTTATGGGATGTACTTAAATTTCAATCAGGTCTTCAGGAGGGGCTGAACCAGAGCTTTTTTCATCCCGAAGGTCATTCATTCCACTCTTGATCTCCAGTAATTGCTATAAAAGATGATCAGATTGAGGATCAACAGATTCATTTTGTTGCACGATGCTGTTTGAGGGATCAGTAGAACTTAACATTGGAAGTTTTGGATAAACCCCTTGTTCGGCAATTCTTCTTCAAGGGTCAGGGAATTGTTAACACATGATTGAGCTAAAGCCGGATCTACCCTGACCTCCCCTGTCCCGTAGGTAGTTGGGAATTTTACACAAAGGTGGAGTGTAGAAGTAGATTACTCAAAGTCATTCAAGGAAAGTCTCCAAATGATAGCATTATAGGCCGACGGACAATCTACGACAATAAACGTCGCATCTCTTGTTACCTGAGTAGGGGAGTCACCAATTGTGATCGGCAGGAAGATCCACTCGATTGGTTATAGAGAGGATCTATTGAACCCGATGAGTGGGGTGCTAATAGGTGCGAGATCACTCACTTTGCTGCCCATCCTTTTTTAAGCAGTGATGAAGATTATGTCAGCCGAACTACCAGTATCGACCAAGATTTTACTTACAGCATAGTTTGCAACAATCGCTTTGATGACCAGAGCATCATCATAGGGCAAATGAACTCCTTTTAGATCTTCATAAGAAAAAAACAAGAGACCGTATCGATTGGGGACCTAATGAGCCAGACTGTAAACTTGATCTGATGGAGATGTGTTAGCCAATCTGGCATACGCCTTTCTTGTTGACTTACTTTCCTCGGCGTAAGTGAAGCCTCCGTGTATTGTATCGATTATAATACGCGGGAACTGCTTGTTGATTGTTATCGACCTTGGATTGATCGATGAATTCCTTCAAGAATCCCCTTTTTATGAGACTCTCCACCTCATTTTTTAAATCAAAACATTCTTCGATTAAGTGGCCATGATCTCTATGGAAGGCACACCACTTATTTTTGTCTCTTTTCTTCGAATCCGACCTCATTCGCTAAGGCCATTTGACGAAACGTTGGGTCTTAACTTCATTCAAAACGCTGTTGATCGATAGCCACAGAGGTGTGAAGGACGAAAAATCGCCTAGGTGGAGATAGGCGACTATTTTCAATAGTGTCGTTCTTCTGCTTCTTATATGCTTGTTTATTGTCATCAAATTCTTGACCTTTCCGTTTCTGGGTTGACTCCTGATTCTTTTTATCGGTATCAAAGATCTCATTTACGCCGACGTATTTTTTAGCTCTGTCCAAGAGTTCAGTTAGATTTTTGGGCTCTTTATTCTCGAATGAGACCCTAAAGCTTTTAGTCTTTAGACACTTCATCACGGTAGCTATGGCTACTCCTTCGGTTAAGACGTCAATTTCCAGAAGGGCCGAGCTAAAGCGCTGAACGTATGAATTCAGGGTTTCCTCCTTCTCCTGATCAAGATTCAAGAGATTGGTAGCTGGCCTCTTTGGTCGGTGGCTACTGACAAAGTGGGCAACAAGAGCCGTGCTGAGACCTTGGAAAGAGCTAATGGAATTAGGAGCCAACCTCTGGAACCAGGTTCGGGCTGGCCTTTTGAGAGTCATTAGGAAGGTTTGACACATAATGGGATCGGAAATTCCCTTAAGGTACATATGATCTTTAAATGTTAAAACGTGCTCCTTTGCATCGGTAGTTCCATCGTAAGAGTCAATAGATGGCAGCTTAAACTTATCGGGGAGGGATTCCCGAAAAATCTTGGAGATAAAAGGAGAAACGTTGTCGATATCAACTGGGTCTGGTCGGTCGTCGCGTGCCGATTCATTTCTTTTTGGATATTGTGTATAATCGAGTGGGTTTAGGTCTATTTCTGTAACGCCCCAAACTGACGCTACCGAGGACCCTCCCGGGTAGGTCAACACGTGTCAATTAGGGATACAACCCGATAAGCTCATTCATATTTCCACACAGAATATAGCAAAGAAATTATATAACAAACATGAAATGTAAATGTGC
>JAESVK010070148.1:183-26328 GCA_017140935.1 Hamamelis virginiana
TTTTTTTTTTTTTTTTTGGATAATTAAGAAATATATTACCAAAAAACCAAGATATTACAAAAAAAAGAGCAAAGCTCGAGCCTCACCAAGAGGCTAACAGCACAGACCAAAGTCAAACAAACCTCTTACAACCCAAGAGGCAAGGACACTCACAAAGACAAACTAGGGAACATCCCTCCCTCGGGAATTTTTAAGAGAGTGAATTTTATCTTTGAGTTTCTTTTTGAGAGACTTTCTAGACAGAGTAACATCATTATAGTTGCAGTCCTCCAATCCCGAAAAATCCAACTGAGCATCATCAGTAAGACTGTCATCAAGAACGCTGAACTGATTACTCGTATCACACCCCTTGCTGACCAAGGGGACATTTTCCTTAACACTGGGAGCTTCAACAGCTTTGGCCTTAGAGCCAGAGATCTCGATCCACTTATCACTAAGAACAGCAGGAACCTGAGGGTCTTTTTTCCTCCAAACTTTAACAGGCTTGGAAACAGAAGGAGCATGAGGAATAGAAGGGCACTTCAATAAAGAATGGCCAAACAGAAGGAGCATGAGGAATAGAAGGGCACTTCAATAGAAGAGATGGTGATGCCTTTATTGCTAGGAAACTGGACAGAACTTTGATTAATGAAGGTTTTTTGGATGTTTTTCCTAATGCGATCACCGAATTCCTCCCTCCTGGTATTTCTGATCATTGTATGGTTTTGGTTAAACTTTGCCCGTCTGCTGTACAGGTTAAAAAGTCTATCCCTTTTAAGTTTTTCAATTTTTGGGTTGATCATCCTGCATTTTTGTCTATTGTGAATGAAGCTTGGAACAGTAGTGTTTATGGTCAACCAATGTACAGGCTGTATCGTAAGCTTAAAGTTACCAAACATGCTCTTAAATTATTCATTTTTCATGAGTTTGGGGATATCAGGGGTAAAGTGATTGATGCTAAAGTGAAATTAAATGATGCTCAGTCTTCTCTCTTACTTAATCCTAATGAAAGTAGTCTTATTGATGTTGAGAAGGAATGTCTCAGAGTTTATAACAATTTGGCTCGAGCTGAGGAAGTCTTCTTAAAGCAGAAATCTAGGGTTCAGTGGTTGAAGTTGGGGGATCAGAATACCAATTTTTTCTTCAAGTCTGTTAAAGCCAGAAATGCTCATAACTCGATCAAATGTATTACCCGTTCTGATGGTACTAAAATTGAGGATCATGCTGCTATAAAGGATGAAGCTGTGTCTTACTTCCATTCCATTCTGGGAATTGATCCTGGATCTCCTGCAGACTTTGGAATCTTGAATAACTTGGAGGGGTTTTGCTGGTCTTCTGATCATATTGATATTCTTAATAGAGGTGTCACTGCTGAAGAGATTAAGTCCACCATTTTTTCCATAAAGAATGACAAGGCTCCTGGTCCGGATGGTTTTTCGTCCCTTTTTTTCAAGAAAGCCTGGGATATTGTGGGTGCAGATGTTATTGAGGCCATTACTTCATTCTTCAGATCTGGATGCTTGTTGAAAGAGTCTAATTGCACTATTATTGCTCTTGTTCCCAAGGTTCCGAATCCATCTTCTTTTAATGAGTTTAGGCCTATTGCTTGTTGCAATGTTGTTTATAAATGCATATCTAAAATTATTGCAAATAGGCTTAAGTTGTGCATTCCTGATATTATAAGCCCATTCCAATCTGCTTTTGTTCATGGTCGCATTATTTCTGATAATATTTTGCTGACTCAAGAAATCTTTTTTTTTTGGATAATTAAGAAATATATTACCAAAAAACCAAGATATTACAATAAAGAGCAAAGCTCGAGCCTCACCAAGAGGCTAACAACACAGAACAAAGCCTAACAAGACCTCTAACAACCCTAGAGGCTAGGACATACACAAAGACAAGACCAGACTAGGGAACATCCCTCCCTCGAGAATTTTTAAGAGAATGAATTTTATCTTTAAGTTTCTTTTTGAGAGACTTTCTAGAAAGGGTAACATCATTAAAATTACAGTCCACCAAATCCGAAAAATCCAACTGAGCATCATCAGAAAGACTGTCATCAAGAACACTGAACCGATTACTCGAATCAGAACCCTTGCTGACCAAGGGAACATTTTCCTTAACACTAGGAGCTTCTTTATTGCTAGTGACTTTGTTTTTTGAAGCTGGAACCTCCTGCCATTCATCAATACTAGTACTAGCAACAGCGCTAGTCGTAACCACCTGAGGGACACCCTGAGGATCTTTCTTCCTCCACTCTTGTTTAAAGTTAACAACTTTTGGGGACGAAAGCGGACATTTTTGCAGAGAGTGACCAAAAACTTTACATCTCTCACACCGAGAGGGTTTCCATGGGAGCTCAATACCAATCTCCACATATTCTCCATTCTCGACTCTAACCTTCAAAAATTTAGGAATGACTTTACAAGCATCAATTTCAATACAAACTCGAGCAAAATTTGCTCTACTTCCAGCAGCTGTATGCTTGTCCATGAAGAGAGGACACCCGATAATACTACCCAAAAATTCCATGCCCTTAGCAGACTGTAAAATTAGAGGAACATTAAGAAATTTAACCCAAACAGGGATACTGGAAAAGCAAGATTTCTTCAACTCCATACCCGGTTGCCAATGTTTAAGAACCATATAACTTCCAGCAATAAAGTATGGTCCTTCATTTAAAATACGATCAAGAGCTTCAGTATTTCTGGCCTTAAAAAGAAAGAACCCTGAATCAAATTTCAAAACTTCAATGACATCCTCACCCCACACACGAGTAGCCCAGCCACTAACAAAACTGAAGGGTAAATTTTTGTCAATCACATACCCAAGAATAGATAATTCCCACAATTTCCTACCTTCAGCAAGAACTAACTCAGGAACAACATAAGAATCATCCAACGGCTGCCCTGGATCCATCTTCGACAACTTGAGCAGCTTAGCTTGGCTAGCAGGGTTGCTAACAAGGCTATTCCAAGAACGGGACAAAGGAGGAACCAGACCAACACTATCCCTGGCACGAGTAGGAGAACGGGTCTTAAGGGGAGGGAACTCTGCATCCGAACCTAACTGAGATTGAACAGCAACTCCACGAGGACGAGACTTTTGATTTACATTAAATGCACCCTTACCAACTAAATCAACATCACATAAGTGGGAAGCGTGTTCTGAATGCTCAAGAGGAAAGTTTCCATGTGCTGTTGCAAGAGAAGCATGCACATCACCACGAGGTACAGCAGGCTGAGTTGCATTAAATGCAAGCTTACCAGCTCCTGCAACATCACAGTAACTAAAGGAAGAAGGATCGAGATCTGCATGCACTCCATTTGCATCACCAGTTACATGCTGACACGAACCTTTCAAAGCAAACCCTTCATGCACTGACGCAACCCCAACAGGAGTAAAACCCAACATCTCACCGCAACTATGGCCATCACCTCCACGTGACTGAAAACCAACCCCGCCCACCATAACTGGACACTCAGTTCCACGGGCCAAAGAGGGATCTTTGACTATAGACTCCACTTGCGCATCAAGCCTAAGCGAACCGGCCCCACTAATGTGACATGCATTAAATGCGTTATCTACACTATGCATGCTACCGAGACACACCTTTGCTTGCTGAACCACATCAGCGCACTCAACCAAATTTTCA
Source organism: Hamamelis virginiana (assembly GCA_017140935.1). Taxonomy (NCBI): domain Eukaryota; kingdom Viridiplantae; phylum Streptophyta; class Magnoliopsida; order Saxifragales; family Hamamelidaceae; genus Hamamelis; species Hamamelis virginiana. The sequence continues at coordinate 3,821 of JAESVK010070148.1, forward strand.
ACATTGAGCCTATTGGGTCCCACGCCAACATTTTCACAAGCCAATTTAGGACCCGCGCCAACACTAACATTCCCACACGGCAAATCTCCACCATTAACTCTTGACTGAGAAGTCACACTAGCATTTAATGCCCCCCCATTAATAATAATAAACTTATTATTTTCATTTAATGCATTAAATGCATTCATATCATTTGTACCAACCTCGCCAAGTGTCACTTTTTCATGTAAAGCAATACCATGAGAAACGGCCCTACTACTGCCATCTAACAAAACACTTTGCATATTATTTCCTTGGTTAGCACGATCTCCAAGAACCCCTTGGGCAGCCCCCACTTGCAATTCAAAGCCTGTAGAACCATCTACACTATCCCCATCATGAGATGCACACACTTCAAGGCGCGGGACCCTCGCTGGAGAAGATTGCGCATCACAGAGAGGCTTATAGGAATTAATATCATTAATTTCACCAACCCCAGCACGTGGTTGAATTACACCAACCCCACACGCATGCACACGAGACTCGGACCCGCGAGAATTTTTAGCTCCTTGAGAAGGCGCCGACTCTCTTGTATTTAATGCAATAAATGCATTAACATTCATCAAGTCAGAACTTGACTTGTCTTTCAAAGCCCAACCATGATTGCCTACCCCTTTAGCATTAGCTGTGCCGCCAACAGCCTTGCTATCCAAACGCTCGAATTGACCACCTGCAAAATTACCACCCAACAGGCTACTTGGACAGCTACGCGTAGGAGAAGACGTTGCACCCGTAGCTTCACAAACCTGCAACCCACTACCACCTCGTTGATCATGTACCACAGTACACTCACGCACTGCCGGACTAACCGGCAAGTTACCGGACTGCAAACCTTCACGGTGAACGGCATCAGTAACATGGTCTAACCCAATACCACAAACTCCCTCCTGCATGACCATAGTAACAGAGCCACAGCCACCCTCGTCGGAAACATCAAAGTCTCCCTCCACTACATCCGAGTCACTATCACAACATTTAGGGCAGTCCTCCTCGCTGCCACAGGAGCATGAAGAATCACTCCCATCATTGACATCCTCACCAAGCTCAACTGGAGTGCCCACCAAAGAGCTTTCAGCAACCTCACTGCCGACCTTAACACAGTCCGAACTAGAGATACATTCTCTACTCTCACTGCTTCTACCAGAAACTACACTGTAAGAAGAGAGAATGGCATCAAGCTCTCTGCCATCAGCTAACGCTTTGCCTTCACGAGCAAGCAAAATATCAAGACCCTTCTTAAGCCTAGCGCAAACATGCAGGTTCACTCTCTCACGAATTTTGCTGCACAGAACAGATGCAAGTTCCTCTAGGCTACACTGCTGGGTATCCAAAATTTGAAGGACCTGTAGAACCTCAACAGAATTAACCTCATACGAATCAACCTCAACGGGTTTGCTTGTGGCATTAACACCACCCTCAACAGAGATATTTTCGTGAAAGTCCTTAAGAGACATTTTTGAACTAAGCTTCAAACCAGAATTCTTCCCCATAAACACAAGGACAGAACAAATGATCAAAGAAAACTAAGACAAAGAAATTAAAGATCAAACACGATCAAAACCAAGAAAACCAATAAAATCAGAACAACTTCATGAGAAAAGGGGAAAGAAACTACCCCACCCCAGAGCTTCTCTCACTAGAAAGCTCCATTGCCTTCCACTGGATTAGTTCATTCTGACTCAAGAAATCATGCATAACTATCATAGAAATGTGGGTCCTCCAAGATGTGCTTTGAAGATTGACATTAAGAAAGCCTATGACTCTGTTAATTGGGAAGCATTGATTGCTATTTTGAAACACATGGGAACTCCAATCCATTTGCTGAACTGTATTGTTGCTTGTTTGTCTTCTCCCATGTTTTCTGTTGCTGTTAATGGAGAGTTGGCGGGTTTTTTTGCGGGGAAAAAGGGGTTAAGGCAAGGGGATCCTATGTCTCCTTTCCTTTTTGTAATTGTGATGGATGTTCTTTCTAGATCTCTTTCTTGTGCCACTCGTAGGGATGATTTTGAGTATCATTCTAAATGTGAGAAAATTTCCCTATCCCACCTCTGCTTTGCTGATGACCTGTTCCTGTTTTCCAAAGCCACCTCTGTAAGTGTTCAAATTCTTATGGATGTGTTAAAGAAGTTTGAGGAGTTCTCTGGTCTTCAGATCAATCCTGCTAAAAGTGCTCTTTTTATTTCGGGGACTAGTGATTCTGTGAAAGAGGACATTGTTAGTATCACAGGGATAAATGTGGGATGTCTCCCCATGAAATACCTTGGGGTGCCCCTTATTTCTTCTAAGCTTTCTAGAGTGGACTGCCAGCCTTTGTTGGAGAAATTGATTAGTCGTATCCAGTCCTGGACTAGCAAATCTCTTTCCTTTGCTGGAAGACTTCAACTGTTATCCTCTGTTCTTTATAGCATTCAGGTGTACTGGTGTAGCATGTTTATCATTCCTATGGACACTGTTTGCAGGATTGAACAGGTTTTTAATGCTTTTCTATGGTCAGGGTCTGTTGGTAAGGCTCACAAAGCCAAAGTTAGTTGGAAGATTGTCTGCAATCCTAAAGAGGAAGGTGGGTTAGGCCTTCGTAGGGTCCATGATTGGAATATTGCTGCTATTTTGAAGCATATATGGAGCTTATTCTCAAGATCAGGCTCGATTTGGGTTGCTTGGGTCAAGGAATATCTTCTTAGGGGTAGGAGTCTATGGTCCATTGTTCCTCCCTCTAATTGTTCCTGGAGTTGGAGGAAGATTCTCCAGTTAAGGGAGGTGGCTAGACCCCTTATTAGACATAAAATTGGCAATGGTGCTTCTACTTTCTTATGGCATGATAATTGGCATCCGGCTGGTCCTTTGTTACAACATTTTGGGTCTCGAGTGGTCTATGATGCTGCTATTCCCTTGCAGGCTAAGGTTTCTTCCATCTTGTCTGATAATGGATGGAATTGGCCTATAACTAACACCTCTGCGCTTATTGCCATTCGTAACAGTTGCGCTGAATGTCCCCTTCCGAGTAGTAGGAGGGAAGATACTGTGATATGGTCCCTCTCTTCCGATGGGATCTTTTCTACTAGTTCTGCTTGGAATCACATTCGCAATTCGGCCCAGGTTGTGAGTTGGCATAATGTGGTGTGGTTTTCGACTTCTATCAAGAGACATTCCTTCATTGCTTGGTTGGCTATTCTTGACAGATTGGCTACCCAAGATAAGCTTATGAAATGGGGTATTATTTCTTCAATGTCTTGTGTGTTTTGCAGGGCTGCTATTGAAGACAGGAATCACCTTTTCTTTGAATGCCACATTACTGCCATGATTTGGGAAAAGGTGCTTTGTTTGTGTGGATACTATAGACTTCCTCGGTCTTGGGAGAATGAGTTCTTATGGATTAATACTTGTACAGGAAAGTCTTTCTGTCCCACGGTCAGAAGGATAGCTTGGGCTGCCACTATCTACTGTATTTGGAGACAAAGGAATGCTAGAATCCATGAAAATTTGTACATCAGTCCTGATAATATTCTTTCTTTAATCTGTAATGATGTGCGGAATAGAGTTTCTAGTTTTCAAAATATTGTTGATAATCCTTGTAATAGGTCTATGTGTGACAGATGGGCTTTTCCTTGTAATATTTTAAAGCATTAAAGGGTTTTGGTCTCTGTTTTGGTTGCTTGTGCCCGGGCTGTGGGCGGTTGTGATTGTGTTCTGTTGGTGGTTGCTGGTGCCTGGGCTGTGGGCTTTTAGTTCCTGTTCTTTTTTTTTAGGTCTTGCTTTTTCTGTTTTTAGGCAGGTTTTTCTGGTTTTTGTCCCTGTTTTAGGGGAGGTGCTGTCCGTTTTTCCGTAGGTTTTTGTGGCCTCGGATCCTTTCTTTGTTCTTTAGGGCCTTGCCCTCTTTGGATCAATAAATTCTTAATTATCCAAAAAAAAGAATGGCCAAACACATTACACTTCTCACACCGAGAAGGAAACCAAGGAATCTCAATTTCAATCTCAGCAATCTCACCATTACCAACATCCACTTTCAAAAATTTAGGAATAACCTTGTGGGCTTCAAACTCAATGCATACACGAGCAAAACTGGCTCTACTACCAGTGGCAGTATACATATCCATAAACAGAGGCTTGCCTAAAATACTTCCCAAAAATTCCATACCCATGGTTGTACGCAAAACAAGAGGAACATTGAAAAACTTGGTCCAAAGAGGAATACTGGAAAGGCAATCTTTCTTTAATTCCATACCCGAAACCCACTGTTTAAGAACCAAAAATTTTCCTGCGATGTAATAAGGACCCCCAGATAAAATTCTATCAAGAGCTTCCAAATTACTAGCTTTGAAAATGTAAAACCCATTATCAAACTTCAGCACTTTAGTTACATCTTCTCCCCAAATCCGAGAAGCCCAATTACTAACCATAGGAAATGGAAGATTTTTGTCAAGCACATACCCCAAAATGGAAAGATCCCATTCTTTTTTCCCTTCCTCAATGACCATAGACGGAACTGTAAAAATACCCTCTTTACATTCCTCAATGTCCATACTAGAAAGCTGGAGCAACTTTGAAAGCTTGGCAGGGTTATGAACAAGACTGCTCCATGTTCTAGCAGAAGGAGCTATATTACCAGCCTGAACAGAAGGCTCTAAACCCGCAGAAGCCGACTTCAACGGAGGAAACTCAGAAATATCAGCCTGCAGATCAGCCACAGGATTGCCAGGACCGGCAACACCAAACTGTAATCCATTACCAACACAAGAGTTATTTGCTGCATGCAGACCATGCAAGTCATGCATGCCACGAGAAACAGGAGGCTGATTTGCATGCACAGCATGAGCTTCATCCACGATGCCAGCAGCTGCTCCACTCACAGCCAAAGAAGGCAAATGAGATGTTGTAACATGGGACTCAGAACCGGACCCAATTGATTTTGGATTTGAACCCAACTTCTCCCCAAACGAATGGTCAGAAGCCACCAGCCCATTAGCATCGGACCCACTGGAAAAATTATTTGATTTTAAAAATGAGACCAAATTTCCCTCTCTCACGCCACCAACCAAATCACACACTGCTACACACTTATCCTTGACAGAGGCGGCAAAGCTGTTCTTGGGACCCGCGCCATCAACACTCAAGTCAAAGTCATGGGATCCATCACCCGCTCGAGACACTGCATTCAACATAGAAACAGCTCCTCCACGCGGCTTAGCACCAGCCCCACACTTCAATGCAGGGCCACGTGGCCCACTAGCATTAAGAGCATCTAAGGCATTTAATTTCGCAATATTATAATCACTTCCCGCCACTTCACAAGCTAACTTGAGACTTGCGTTAACATTACCTCTACACAGAGAAGTCACACTTGCATTTAATGCCACCCCATTAATTTCTTCACAATGATTGACATTATTTAATGCCACCCCACTCTTCTCAAAACACAAAGAGTTCACACTACCTCCACTAAGCACAGCAGTACACGCAACACAAGCCACATGGGTGCCATCATGAGACGCGGACCCCACAATATTATTAAAAGAAGTCAAAGCTTCCCCATTCTTTCCATCAACAGGAATCAAGCCTCCACCTAAAGCTCTATTAGCGCCACGTGGCATTGAAGAGGGATTACCATTTAATGCATCAAATGCATTTAATTTCTCACAATCAGCCCCCCACAACATAGCTTGGCACGCCTCACTAGGATCGAAGAGACCCGCGCTATCATTAAACTTTTCAAGTACAGCCACTGAACCCGCAGCACTTGTAGTTCCACTGGAATGAGATTGCGCAACTAAGCTTTGCGAGACAGCCTCAGCCGCAACCACATGCTCTCCACGTGAAAGCGACATATTACTAGCAATAAATGCATTTAATGCATTTGTACCCTCTAAGACAGAAGAAGCCGCTCCTTGCAAATCAACACAGAGATTATCGGCCTTACATGCAGTCAGATTACCAGCTCTAGAAAAGCTATCCATGCAGTCACTCACCTTCTGCGCATCATCATTAGAGCTCGCACAAGCAGGACTAAGCCTATGACCATGAGGGAGCTGCTCTGCACCAAAGGACGGGGGAGAGATCAACTGCAACTCAGCCAAGCTACATCCGCTAGACCCGTCTCTCTCCCTAGCTCCATTCAAGACAAACTGATCTTCACCATATTCAACATTATCACAGTCACTAACATGACATTTGGAGCATTCATCATCACCATATGTATCACAGGAGCAGCAAGATTCACTTACATTATCAACAACGCCTTCCTCATCAACTTTTCCATCACCAATACTACCAATACTACCAGTAGCTAGAGAACTGGACTTCAAAATGGATTCCAGCTCTTTACCGTCAGCCAAAGCCCTACCATCACGAGCAAGCAATGCATCTAGGCCTTGCTTGATAACAGAACAACTTGGCAAGTTCACCCTTTCACGGATCTGATTGCAAAGCACAGATGCTAGCTCTTCAACACTCCAATGCTTAGTTTCCATAAGCTTGAGAACAAGCTTAACCTCCAATAAATCATCCTCAACAGGCATACTCGTGGCACTACCACCACCTTCAACAGGGATACTATCATGAAGGTTCTAATGTACCATTGAGTTCTGGACCCGAAATGATATTATTTAATTTTCCACATGAAGATTCTATACCAACAGTATCGCGTGAAGGAGAAACATTTCCCAAATGATAGGAAGCATTGAGGTCAGCCATTGGTACGGATTCCAAGAAGAAATAAAGAGAATGATTAGGGCACACAAACCAAGGAGAACAGTATTACCCAAAACCTAGAGCTTCTCTCTCTAGAAAATCCATCTTTTACTCCAGGCTAACATCAAAAAAAAAAAAAAAAAAAAAAAAAAAAAAACAGGATATTACAATGAAGCACAAAGCACAAGCCACAACAACAGGGCTAAACACACTAAACCTAGCCATAACCAATCCTCTTACAACCCAAGAGGCTAGGAAAAGCACTAAGAAAAAGAAACAAAGCTAAGGGACATCTTTTTTTTTTTTTTTTTTTTTTTGGATAATTAAGGGACATCTCTCCCTCTTGAATTTTTGAGAGAGCGAATTTTATCTTTAAGCTTCTTTTTTAGGGGCTCTCTTGACAAAGAGCTATCAACAGAGTGACTAACCACCAAATCCTCACAGTCCACTAGAGAACCCTCTTTATCATTAGCAGCAAGTGGCGCAAACTTATTGCTGATATTACATTCCCCACTGATTGACGGGTTATCTACCTTTTTTTCCACAACAGTAGTACTCTTAGCAGCTCGAACCTCATGCCATTGATTGTCACAGACGACAGTTGACTGAGAACTTGACTGAATATCTTTCTTTCTCCACTGAAAAATAGGTTTAGCAGTTTTGGGAGGGGGAGGGGAAAAAGGGCATTTAAGTAAAGAGTGCCCAAAAACCTTACACTTCTCACAACGAGATGGAATCCAAGGGATCTCAATCCCTACTTCCACAATCTCATCATTCCCTATTGCCAATTTCAGGGACTTGGGGATAACCCTATCCGCATCAATTTCAATACAAATTCTAGCAAAATTTGCTCGACTACCAACGGCCGTGTGAACATCCATATACAAAGGATTTCCAAGGATACTACTAATAAATTCTATGCCCTTGGTAGAACGAAGAACAAGTGGAACATTAAATAACTTTACCCAAATTGGAATTTTAGAGAATCCACCTTTTTTCAGTTCCATTCCCGGTTGCCAGTGCTGAAGCACTAAAAATCTTCCAGTAATATAGTACGGGCCTCCATTTAAAATTCTAGTAATAGCTTCAAGATTCTTGGCTTTAAACAGAAAATGGCCTGAATCAAACTTGAGAACCTCAGAGATATCATTTCCCCAAATCCTTAAAGCCCAATCTTTAACAAAAGCATAAGGAAGGTTTTTTTTTTTTTTTTTTTTTGGATAATTAAGACTTTATTGATTCAAAGAGGGCAAAGCCCGAAAGAACAAAGAACGAAACCGAGGCCACAAAAACCTACGGAAAAACGGACAGAACCTCCCCTAAAAAAGGGACAAAAGGGAGAAAAACCTGCCTAAAAAACAATAGAAAAACCAAAGAACCAAGGCAGAACAAACAACAAAACACAGCCCACAGCCCGGGCACAAGCAACCAACGAGAAAACAATTAATGCCTTAAGAGATTACAAGGAAAGGCCCACCTATCACACAAAGACCTATTACTAGGGCTATCAACAATACTTTGAAAACTACTTGATGAGGGCGTGTATGTTGTTCCTGACATGGTTATTGATGAGGGAAAGATCAAGTGGGAATTCTCTCTTTTGGGATTATGAATTAGACTATTCCATGCACGAGGGAGAGGAGGTTCCTGCCCAATTACTTCATCTGTGCCAATGACATCACCATTTGCACCCACTCCACGAGAATTAAAGATTTGAGCACCTTTCAAAGCATGCGATGCAGCCACAACACTGGGAAGGGAAGATTGTGAACCAACCTTACCTTGAGCAGCAACAGAAACACGAGAAGATGTTGGATGCGAGGCATGCCAAGCATGCACATCATGACCACGAGCAGCAACCTTATGATCAAAACCCAATTTCTCCAAGCCGGCCCCACCATTTACATCCTCTAAGTCACGGCCTGCCCCCACCTTCCCAGCACAAGGATGGACAAATCCACCAACATCCCGAGAAGAACCAACATTGATAATGCCACGTGGCAGAGGAATTGGAGATGTGCTAGAAGCAAGCTTACCGTCAACAGCTAGTTTACCGCCAGCTACAAACTCATGGACAGCACCCACGTGCTCCAAAGACACGGCCCCACAAGAATAATTAAAAGATTTGTTAAAAGGCGGCAAAATAACCCCATGCACTTCTTTGCCAAAATTTAAACCTCCTTCAGCTCCACTTGAAAGCGGCAAAGCACAAGCATTAAATGCATTAAATGCATTTACTCTCCTGAATTCAGTAGGGTCACAATCCAAAGACACTTCATCTTTTTTTTTTTTTTTTTGGATAATTAAGAATTTATTAATCCAAGAAGGGCAGAGCCCAAAAGAACAAAGAACAAAGAAACCGAGGCCACAAAAACCTACGGAAAAACGGACAGAACCTCCCCTAAAAAATGGACAAAAGCCAATCACACCTGCCTAAAAAACAGTCCATACTAAAAAGCACAACAGAAACCACAACAGAAACCGCCCACAGCCCGGGCCCAAGCAACCAAAAAACAAAACCAACCCTAATGCTTAAAGATATTACAATGAAAAGCCCACCTGTCACACATAGACCTATTCCTAGGACTATCAACAATGCTTTGAAAACTAGAAACTCTATTTCTAACATCATTACAAATCAGAGAGAAAATGTCATCAGAGCTAATGAAAGAGTTTTCATGGATTCTCGCATTCCTTTGCCTCCAGATAATGTAAATTGTAGCAGCCCAGGCAATTCTTTTAACGGTGTTACAGAAATTTTTGCTCTTGCAGGAGATAATCCACATAAACTCATTCTCCCAGAACCGAGGCAAATCATTCCGGGCTGCAATAAATGCGCACTTACCATCACTTGCACCCTCAACAGCCACCTTACCCTCAAATCCACTCCCACTAAAAATTGAAAACAATTTCTTTTTTTTTTTTTTTGGATAATTAAGAATTTTATTAATCCAAAAAGGGCAAAAGCCCAAAAGAACAAAGAATCCGAGGCCACAAAAACCTACGGAAAAACGGACAGAACCTCCCCTAAAAAAGGGACAAAAGCCAAGAACACCTGCCTATAAAACAAAGCAGAAAAAGAACCGAGACACAACAACACAAAAGCCCACACACGGGCACCAAACAAACCATCCAACACACACGCTCAAACGCCCACAGCCCGGGCACAAGCAACCAAAACCAGAAACTAACCTAGTGCCTTAAAATGTTACAAGGAAAAGCCCACCTATCACACATAGACCTATTCCTAGGGCTATCGACAACATTTTGAAAACTAGAAACTCTATTTCTTACATCATTACAAATCAGAGAGAAGATGTTATCAGAGCTAATGAAAGAATTTTCATGGATTCTCTCGTTCCTTTGCCTCCAGATAATGTAGATTGTAGCAGCCCAAGCAATCTTTTTAATGGTATTGCAGAAAGTATTACTTTTACAGGAGATGATCCACATTAACTCATTCTCCCAGAATCGAGGGAGTCTATTGTGACCACATAACATGAGAACCTTCCTCCATATTAGGGCAGTAAACCTGCACCCAAAGAAAAGATGATTCCTGTTTTCAACATTGGCCCTGCAAAAAACACAAGACATAGAAGAAATAATTCCCCATCTCAATAGTTTGTCCTGCGTAGTCAACCTATTCAAGATAGCTAACCAAGAAATGAAAGAATGTCTGCCAATAGAATTCGGGAACCATACAACATTATGCCAACACACAACCGGGCCAGAAAAACGAATATGATTCCAAGCAGAGCTAATGGAGAAACATCCGGTAGAAGAAAGAGACCACACCACTGTGTCCTCCCTCCTAGAACTGAGAGGAGGACAATCAAAACAGCTGTTACGGATGGTAATAATATCAGAAGTATTAGTAACAGGCCAATTCCAACCATCTTCAGATAAAATAATAGAAACTTTAGCCTGGAGAGGGATGGCTGCATCATAGACCACCCTAGAATTAAACTGCTGAATCAAAGGACCGACTGGGTGCCAGTTGTCATGCCATAAAAAAGTAGAGGAACCATTACCAATCTTGTGCCTGATAAGAGGCCTCGCAATATCCCTCAGCTGAAGGATTTTCCTCCAACTCCAGGAACAATTTGAAGGAATGTTGATAGACCAGAAACTCCTGCCCCTGAGAAGATACCTCTCCACCCATGCAACCCATATCGACCCAGATCTGGAGAACAAACTCCAAATATGTTTCAAAATAGCAGCCATGTTCCAGTCCTTAACCCTACGAAGACCAAGGCCCCCTTCCATTTTAGGTTTACACACTTCACTCCAGCTAACTTTGGCTTTGTGAGCCTTACCATGAGAACCAGACCATAGAAAAGCATTGAATATCTGTTCAATCCTGCACACAGTGTCCATAGGAATGATAAACATACTACACCAATACACCTGAATGCTAAACAGAACAGAAGAAAGGAGTTGAAGTCTTCCAGCAAAAGATAGAGACTTGCTTGTCCAAGATTGGATACGACTTATCAACTTCTCCAACAAAGGCTGACAATCAGAACTCGAAAGCTTGGTTGATAACAGGGGAACCCCTAGATACTTCAACGGCAGACTTCCCACACTGAACCCAGTAATACGAACAATATCAGCCTTCACAGAGTCACTAGCACCTGATATAAACATAGCACTTTTGCTAGGATTAACCTGAAGACCAGAAAACCTCTCAAACTCTTTCAGAACATCCATAAGAATCTGGACACTACCAGAGGTGGCCTTAGCAAACAGAAAGAGATCATCAGCAAAACAAAGATGGGACAGAGAAATTTTCCCACATCTGAAATGGAACTCAAAATCATCCCTTCTAGTAGCCTGAGATAGAGATCTAGAGAGAACCTCCATAACAATAACAAAAAGAAAGGGAGACATAGGATCCCCTTGCCTAAGACCCTTTTTCCCCGCAAAAAAACCAGCCAACTCACCATTAATAGCAACAGAGAACCTGGGAGAAGTGATACAGGCAACAATACAATTCAAAAAATGAACAGGAGTACCCATATGATTTAAAATGGCAATCAAGGCTTCCCAGTTTACAGAGTCATAAGCTTTCTTAATGTCGATCTTCAAAGCACATCTCGGAGGACCCACATCCTTATGATAGTTATGCATGATTTCTTGAGTCAACAAAATATTATCAGAAATGATGCGACCATGCACAAAAGCAGATTGACAAGGGCTAATGATATCAGGGATGCACAATTTAAGCCTATTAGCAATGATTTTAGATATACATTTATAAATGACATTGCAACAAGATATAGGCCTGAATTCATTGAAAGATGAAGGATTAGGGACCTTAGGAACAAGGGCAAGGATAGTACAATTAATTTCCTTGAGAATACACCCAGTGCTGAAGAAAGACGAGATGGCCTCAACCACATCACCACCCACTATTCCCCAAGCTTTCTTGAAAAAAAGGGACGAAAAACCATCCGGACCAGGGGCCTTATCATTCTTGATAGAGAATAAGGTGGACTTAATTTCCTCAGCTGTAATGTCTCTGTTAAGGATCTCAAGATGATCCGAAGACCAACCAAACCCCTCCAAGCAATTTAACATTCCAGAAACCCCATCACATCCAGAATCACTTCCCAAAATGGATTGGAAGTAAGCCACAGCTTCTCTTTTTATAGCAACAGGATCCTCAACCCTTGAACCATCAGAATGAGAAATACATTTAATAGAATTGGAGGAATTTCTTGCCTTAACAGATTTGAAAAAGAATCCAGAATTCTGATCTCCAAGTTTCAACCATTGCACACGAGACTTCTGTTTAAGGAAATTTTCCTCAGCCCGAGCTAAAGAATTATAGACATTGAGACAATCCTTTTCCAGATCAATAAGAGAGCCATCATTAGGGTTATGAAGGAGAGAAGATTGAGCATCAAACAGTTTCACCTTAGCATCAGCAACTTTGCCCCTAATATTACCAAATTCAGCAAAATTGAAAGCCTTAAGAGCAGCTTTAGTCACTTTGAGTTTACGATATAATCTGTACATAGGCTGCCCATAAAAGCTGCTAGACCAAGCATTACGAACAATAGACAAGAAAGCATGATGATCAGCCCAGAAGTTGAAAAATTTGAACGGGATAGACTTTTTCATCTGAACATCAGGGGATGTAAGCTTAACTAAAGCAAGACAGTGATCAGAGATTCCAGGAGGGAGAAATTGAGTGTAAGCATTTTTTTTTTTTTGGATAATTAAGAAATATATTAAACCAAAAAAGAATTTACAGCGCAAGAGCCATCCTGGCAACAAGCCGAAGCTTCAAAGCCCATAACCTAAGAGGATAGGGAAAAGTAAACAAAACCAAAAGGTCAACACCCTTAACAGGCATACACCCAAAAGGGCGTAAAGGACCACAACTGGACCGAACACAAATGAAACAAAAACATAGTAAACACAGTACACTGATGCGGCAACAGAGATTTGTAATAAAAACTCGCATCAAACACGCAGCTTCAGAGCAACCCAATAGTAAAACCATAAATCAAGAAGCCAGCACAGGGGAAAGCTCAATAAACCGCTAAAGACGGGGCAAACCATCAAGGACCGAACCCAAGGGTAAATGCAACCCCAAAACACCGAGAACCCTCAGTACCACAGTCCACCAAGCAAAAGTGAACCACGACACCGGAAAAGGTGTAACATCACACACCGTGACATGAAAAGCCCATGAAGTACGTGTATATAAGTGGGCTGACCACCACTTTGAAGACCACTTGGGACACGGCATCCATGAAACCTTCATTAATTAAAGTACGATCCAGCTTTCTGGTGATAAAAGAATCACCATCTCTCCTATTCAACCAAGTAAAAATGGGACCTATGAAAGGCATATCAAAAAGTTCAAGGTCAAACAGACACTCATGGAAATCCGTCATAGCACTATCCATCATGATATTACCACCTAGTTTTTCACTGGCAAACCTTGTCACATTATAATCCCCTAAAAGAATCCAAGGGCTGTTCCCAATAGAAGAAGAGAACCAATTCAATTGCCTCCATAACTGTTTCCTGACACCTTGGTTATTAGAAGCATACACAAAAGTACAGTACCAAGAGAAATTACCCTGGATAACCCGAACATGGCAATGGAGGGCTTGATCTGAACTGTTTATACACACCAGGTTAACAATACTCGGATTCCAGCAAACCCAGATACGACCCAGGGTAGAGTGATTGTAGTTGTGAGAAATACACCAACCCGGGGCAATATGCATTACAATACCATCTAAAGCCACAGACCTAACCCGAGTCTCCACCAAACCAAACAAAGAGATATCATGAGAAAGAATCACAGAACGGACTTCTCTCTGTTTTAAAGGGTCATTCAGCCCCCTAACATTCCAACAAGCAAAATTGATCATTGATGATTAGGATTTGAGGACCCATCACCCAGGCCATCCCTACCACTAGCCAAGTCAAGTTTATGTTTTTGTTTTCTAAGCCTTCTCAGCTTGCTCTTAGATAACAGTCCATCACCAGAAACATTTACCATTTCATCAACCATTTTGACATTTTTAAAATTATGAATAATGGGGGAACTATCAGAATAAACAGGCTCATTCAAAGAGTCAGCCGAAGTTTGATTAATAACAGAGTGTGTGACCTCAGACAAAACAATATCAACAGTAGAAACACCCTCAACAGAATCATCATTTACAAGTAAACTGGGAGTTGCCGTATCCATAACTAAACTAGTATTATTTTTAGCAAGGTTATCAATAGAGTTAGGAAGAATATTCACAGGCTCACAATCTGAATCAAGAACAGAAAACCGATTAGGAGAGATGAAGTCACTCACCAGATTACTACCAGGAACTTTGTCATGCCCACTCTCCAAGCCGCCATCCAAATTCACATTTCCCGGGATCCCCTTGCTGCCATCAGCAGATTGTTGAACACTTTTGCTAGCATTAGGAGCAGCCCCTGATACACCAACATTAATTTCTGCAGACACCCCAATCCCCACTTCTTTAACTTTCGGAACCCAAACCTTCTTGCTCGAAACAGGGCATGTAGAAGGTCCATGACCAAAGACTCCACAAGGAATGCATTTATTTGGTCTCCATTGATACTCAACACCAATGTCTGTGACACTGCCATCCCCTAATCCGAGTTCAAAAGAATTAGGAAAGCTACAATCAATATCAACTTCCACACAAATACGGGCAAAAGATAGCCTTTGTCTTGACTGGGTGAGGGAGTCAAGATAAAGCGGTTTTCCAATAGCACTAGCTATGAAACTGAAACCTTCCTCAGTCCAATATTCAATCGGAATATTGAACAACTTAATCCATATAGGAATTTTAACCAATTTAAGATTTAGCATTTCCATCCTAGGGTGCCACTTCCTCAATATGAGAGGTTTGCCCCTAACATACCAAGGGCCAGAATCAAGAACCCAATCCCTTACTTGAAGATTAGAGAATCTAAAAATGAAGAGGCCACTGTCAGTGGAAAGGATATCAGGGATTTCTTTGTGCCCCCATAATTTGGCTACAGCATTCTTAACAACCATATAGGGAAGTCTTTTATCAATGAACTGACCCACAATGCAATCCTGCCAGTGCACCATTCCTGCCATCACCACACTCTCAGGAGGATTGACACGGATTCTCCCATCCACCATCATCGGCTTGTGGTACTGCAGATTTGAGGTAAGGCTAGAAGGCTTGCTAAACAAAGATTTCCAATCCGAGATGAACCTTTTTCCTGACCCAGCTGAACCAGCTCCATCATTAACCAAGATAGGAGAGGGGCAAACAGCAACATCACACCTCTCATTAACCTTAAGACCAGATGATGAAGCTTCCTCACCAGCAGCTTTCAAAGCTGTAACATCTCGAGGACATACAGTAGGGGAGATCAGAGAACCTGCGAAAGAGGAGGGAAGAAAGGAACCCCGTGAACCCTCAGATCCATGTAGATCTTGACCCAAAGAGATTGATCGAGATCCATATAGATCTGAGGATGAATGATCCCTCACAGCAGCTTTAAATTTCCTGGAACGAGGATCAAGCCCTGCACGTGGTGGAGGAAAACCCTCATACAGAAAATCTGTGTTATCAGAAAACCCTAATGATTTTTCAAAATCCTCCTCATCAATAAATGAACCAGAAAAGAGGTTTCCAAGGATATTCAACTTTTATACGAGCAAAGGAGCCATTAGCTAATTTAAGAAGAAAAGAATGAGGGAATTCACATTCTAAGTTAATCTCAGCAATCACTATCACTGCCATCATCACTGGGAGTAACACCTTCACAACCAGGCGTATCAACCCCAGTAACAGACTGGCTAGAGCAACATGCACTAGCTTAAAAAAAACACCTGACACTTCGTTGAAAATGGCCATCTCTAGAGAGAGAAGCTCTCAAGAGAAGGGGTAGTTGATTTGTGTTGTTTGTGCTTGATGTTTTTTAGGTGTTATTCGGGCTTGATTTGTGTTTCTTGCTTTTTCTTTCCTTCTCTTGTTTCTGTTTGGTTGTTATGAGGAAAGGTTCAAAGATGTCTCTTAAGGATTTTCATAATCAAACCAGTGCTGGAGATGCCACGATTATTCCTTCTGAGGATGATTCGCATGAGGTTAAGCAAGTTCTAAAGCTTATGAGAATCAATAGTTGGAGCCTTGAGGAGGTAGCTGTGGTCCTTCGTAACCAAGTTCGTAATCGTGAGGCATTACATCTTTGTATTATTGTCAAGAAGGGGCTCGAAGTCCTTTTAGCCAGACAAGGGAAAGGTTTGACGGGTTGTGATGAAATGGATATCATATTATCTGATTTTTCAAAGTCTAAGTGCATAGATAATGTTCAACAGGATCAGTGTTCGTCTAAGGATCAAGTTAGTGCTTGTAGCTCTAGCCAGTCTGTTACTAGGGTTGATACGCCTGGTGAAGGTGATACTCCCAGTGATGATGGAAGTGATTCTGATAGTGAATGTTGTTCTTGTGGGAGTCTTGAGGATTGTTCAAAGTGCCATGTTAGCGATGATGATGGTGGATCTGCTGCTGCTCGTGATAATGTGAACACTGCTGCAGTGAAGCAAGTGTCCATGGAAGTGTGCTCTGGTTTAGGCTATGGTGAGAAGGTGACCGAGTGTACCAAGTATGCATCTCATGGGATTGATGCCCATTCATCTCAGGATCCCGCCAATTTTTCTGGCCAGTTTTTTGGCTCTGGTACCGAGGCTAGTTCAGGCCTTCAGACTGACAAGAGTGGTTTTGGAGGGACAGGTTCTCTTGGGCAGACGAGCTTTTCGTCTGAAGCCTCCTTAGATGCTGGCCTTGTGGCGGCTGATGTGGCCTTGGTTGCATGCGCTAGTGGGAAAGTGGCTGAGAGCTCCATGGTTGGGTTTCAAGGAGCTGAGGCATGTACAGTTCATGGACCAGTTACTGGTCATGGTTGTGTTGGGACGAGGAATAGGGTTCCGTGCATGGACCAATTCTGCACGTTGTCTAGTGATGGCTTAAAGCATGGGACGCTGCCAGCTCTTGCGAATGTGGGGTTGGCTTGTAAGAGTGATGTGATGCTTGGGGCCTTGGGCCTTGTTTCTTCTCCATCTTCTGATGGTGTAAGACTTGAGTCACATCCTTCTCCCCATATTTCGAGGTGTTTGCCCCCATTTTCAGATGATGCTCTTTCTTCTATTCCGTGTGTTGACTTGGGTGAGGCAGCCAATATTAAGCACGCAGCTCCCTTTCCTTCTGTCGCCCAGTCTCTTAGTGGTGATAATCAAGGAGTGGCAGTAGCTAATGTTTTGGTGCATGGGTTGGACGTTGAAACTAATGCTGACCGCAAGTCAAATGTTGGGCAAGGGGTTGCTACTTTTTCTGGTGCGTCTACTAATAGGCCAGTTCTTGGGGTTGGTGTTGATGCTAAGAAAGGGTTCGTTCCTCGGTCCAGTGCTTTGCATGTTGATAAGCATAGAAGTGGGTTGCCTCAGATTGGTTCGAGTATTGATTTTCCTCCTCTTGTGACGAGTCCAAGTACTCTTGCCAATGATAGGATTATCCAGCCAGCTCCTTTGGTTCGCCCATGGAATAGTCTTACTAACAATCCTGCTAGTCAAGCTAATCTGCTTAAACTTTCAAAAATGGATACGGGTCAGATTATGGATGGAGGTTATGATGTGCCTGAATTAGTTCTTGATGAAGGTCAGAAACTATGGGAACTTTCTGTTCTAGGGTATTTCCTAGACAAAAAACTCCCTTACTCTTTGGTTAACAGTTGGGCTACTCGGATATGGGGAGAGGATGTCACTGAAGTCCTTAAATTTGATTCTGGTTTTTTTCTCTTCAAGGCAAAAAATTTAGAAGCTCTTGATAGGATTTTGAATGGTGGACCTTACTATATAGCTGGCAAATATTTGGTCCTCAAACAATGGCATCCGGGGTTGGAGCTGCAGAAGTCCTGTTTCTCTACTATCCCTGTTTGGGTTAAGTTATTTAATGTCCCTCTTATTTTACAATCGCCTAAGGGCATGGAGTTTATGGGCAGCATTATAGGGAGACCGCTTTTTATGGATACGCATACTGCCAATGGAAGTAGAACCAATTTTGCACGCGTGTGTATTGAGATTGATGCCAGTAAAGATATTCCTAAATCCTTGATTTTGAGGGTTGGTAATGGTGAATCTGTGGAGGTTGGGATTGAGCTTCCTTGGAAACCCTCGCGTTGTGTGAAGTGTAAAGTTTTTGGTCACTCCTCGCAAAAGTGTCCGCAAGCCCCTCCTAAACCGGTTAGTTTTGTTCAAGAGTGGAGGATGAAAGAGCCTCAGAAAAGCTCTCAGATTGGTTCTAATTCTGTTGTAACTGGTGCTAAAATTGATTCTTGGCAGGAGATCCCTATTTCAAAGCACACTGTCTCTAGTTCTGTGGTTTCCCCTCCCTCTCATGAGATAAATGATATGAGCAATATGTACAGCATTCTTGATGAAGTTGATGAGGATATTTCTGATAGTGTCCCTTTGTCTAGGAATGCCCTTAGGAAGAAGCTTAAAGAGAAAGTTCATATCCTTAAAAATGCTAGAGGAAAGTCTTGATTTCCTCTGTGTTTTGTTTTGCCTTGGTTCTTTTTTGTTTTTGCTTGGCTGTTGTTGTTGGCCTTTTCCTTGTGGTTAGGTCTGGTTGTTGGTTTGCTCTCCTTTTGGTTGAGCTCTTGGTTTGATCTTCATTGTAATATCTTTCTTTTTGGTAATATATTCTTAATTATCCAAAAAAAAAATAAATGAACCAGAAGGTGTAGCAGCAGTAGAGAGGTTCGAGGCATCAGCAGAAGGTATTGGACTACCCTCAGCAGGAAAACCCTTGCTCGTGGCACCAAGTGCATCCACAGAGGTAAAATCCCTCACACCCAACCCACAGGCCCCATTGAGATGCAGTTTATCAATGTCAACACAAGATCCAAAAGGAACATCTCCACGTGAAGGCAGAGTAGGAATCCCAGAGACCGTATGTGAATCAGCACCTTCACATGTTTTAACGCCATGTGGAAATCCACTTACAGTGGAATCTCGATTATCAATTACTGTAGCAGCTCCATTATCAACAAAACCAAGGGAATCCATGCCATGTGGAATTCCACTCACCATAGGAGGAATCACGTCATCAGACTCAACTCCACTAGTGAAACCCTCGCAAACACCCACATTCAAACCCCTAATTACACCTGCAGAGGAGTTAAATGTTGCATTTAAGGCACAAGAATCCAAAGAAACACCCCGCGGATCCAAGTGGGTTTCAACAACCCCACTTTGCTTCAAGCCATGTGGAAGACCAAACTTTACACCATCAGCAGTGGCGGGACCCTCAGAGGAAGAACCCACAGTCCCATGTACTCCACTAGCATTCGCAAGGACAGCGCCTGCAAGACCATGATGCCCGGGCCCACTTGCATTTAATGCCTTGAAAGCATTAATACCCTTCCCATAAGAGTTATCCCCAACAGCCGCACTACCAGCTGAACCTTCGTCACAAACTCCATAACCAGGAAAAGCAACTGTATGCTTGCCACAAGCATCAGCCCACGTTGCATGGGAAGCATGCACAATAGATGCCTCCACTTTCTTTTTTTTTTTTTGGATAATTAAGAAATATATTACCAAAAAACAAGATATTACAATGAAGCGCAACACACGAGCCTAAAAAAGAAGGCTACAACACAAAACCTAGCCAAAATAAAACCTCAAACAACCCAAGAGGCTAGGAGGAACACAAACAAAAACTAAGGAACATCTCTCCCTCGAGAATTCTTAAGAGAATGAATTTTATCTTTAAGCTTCTTCTTGAGGGATTTCCTAGATAAAGAAACATCAACAAAGTTGCAATCCACCATATCCGAATGGTCCAACAGGGAATCCCCAACATCATCAACCTCACTCGAATCAAGCACACTGAATTTATTTCTAGTATCACAGCCTTTGCTAACCAAGGGAACGTCTACCTTCACACTCGAACTTTCAACAACAGAAGCTTTAGAAGAAGAGACCTCATGCCAATGATCAGTAACAACAGTAGATACCTGAGGGTCTTTCTTTCTCCAAACTTGAGAAGGCTTGGGAACTACGGGAGAGGGAGTGGTAAAAGGACATTTCAATAAAGAATGACCAAACACATTACACTTCTCACAACGAGAAGGAAACCACGGAATCTCAATCCCAATATCAGCAATCGCACCATTCCCAACATCCACTTTCAGAGATTTAGGAACAATCTTACGAGCGTCAATCTCAACGCACACACGAGCGTAGCTGGCCCTACTCCCAGTGGCTGTATGCATATCCATAAACAAAGGACGACCTAAAATACTTCCCAAAAATTCCATACCCTTTGTTGTACGCAAAACAAGAGGGACATTGAAGAACTTGATCCAAATAGGAATACTAGAAATACAATTTTTTTTTTTGGATAATAAATACAATTTTTCTTTAACTCCATTCCCGACACCCATTGTTTAAGAACCAAATATTTACCAGCAATGTAATAAGGCCCACCATTTAAAATTCTATCACGAGCTTCCGAGCTGCTAGCTTTGAAAAGGTAAAAGCCATTGTCAAATTTCAATACTTTAGAGACGTCATCACCCCAAATTCGAGACGCCCAATTGCTAACCATTGGAAAAGGTAGATTCTTATCAAAAACATACCCCAAGATGGAAAGGTCCCATTCTTTTTTCCCCTCGTCTAAAACCATGGACGGAACTGCAAAAATTCCTTCCTTACAGTCCCCAATATCCATACTGGAGAGTTGCAGCAGCTTTGAATGCTTGGCAGGGTTATGGACAAGGCTACTCCACGACTGAGAAGAGGGAGCATAAACACCAGCCATTGCATGAGACTTGAGACCCACGGAAGAAGACTTCAAGGGAGGAAATTCAACACGGGTAGCTTGGGCATCATCCAGTTTCAAAGCAACAGAAGACAAACCTTTAGTCCGAACAGAACCAATATTCAAACATTCCCTAGCTGCCAACAACCCACCCAAGGGAGACCTATTGGGTTGCATGGATGTATCATGGGCTTTAGAAGCTTCGTAGGTAAGTGGAAGAGCCCCAGTAACACCCCCATTTTCAAACCCCGCGCTTCCCTCTCTCACGCCAACACCAAGAAGCGTAGAACCTCCCCCATCAGAAGCTACTCCACGTGGAGTAGAAAATTGACTAGAAAATTGACTATTCTTTGATGCATTTAATGCATTCAAATTTAAAGAATTTTCTAAAGGAGTCTTTGCCTCCCCATACACTCCATCAACAGGATTTAAACAGCCACCAACATCTCTTGCAGCGCCACATGGCAATGAATAATGATTAGCATTGAAAGAATCAATAGCATTTAAATTCAACTTCATCTGACCCGCATTAAATGCACTAGATACCACCTTTCCTTCAGCAAGCTCACAAGGGTTTAACAAAGAGGCACGTAAATGAGACACTTGAGTAGCATTTAATGCACATGCATTTAATGCACTCACACCACTTCCATCATGAGACACTCCATCAAGAGGAGCTGTGGTAGCAGGTATGTGCGCAGGAATTTTCACAACTGCTGGGGTAACATGAGGAGCTCCTTGGGAACCGGATCCAAAAGAAACTAAACTAGAATTTGCCCCACACCCGCCATTCACGCAACCAGCACCACAATTCACAACTGAACCAAAACCAGAAGTGGGAGATTGTCCATCAACCTCAGCAAGAAGAGAAACAGACCTACGAGCAGCAGCTGCGTCAGAACCACAGTCTGCATGCGTAACACCTTGGCCACCTAGGGGGGAGCCGATCCCATGCAACGCGTCCATGGAGCATCCAACAGTCAACCCACTACACGGAGAAGGAAGAGCTTGCACCATGCTCTCATGGCCATGAGCGTGATCTACAGGGAGCTCGGACCTCATCACCAACCCAACGGAAGAATGAGCTTCATGACCTACTTGAACCCTATCATCATTAGCGATAACATGGCTTGACTGGAAATCTTCATGAGAGGAGGTTAAAACACCAGCGCAAGTCTCGGAACCAATGTAACCCTGCAACACATCCTCAACAACCACTCCCTGTTCATCATCCACGTTACCAGCAGCTGATCCATCGCTACTATCACTGAGCACACACTTAGGACAGTCTTCATGGCTGGCACACGAACAGCATTCACTCTCACTATCTTCATCACTGGGAGTTTCATCCACACCACCATTCGTATCATCCCCAGTGACGGAAGGAGTTGAACTACATTCCTGAGTGCACAGCGGATTCAAAAATGAGGATAA
>JAESVK010070150.1:416-15146 GCA_017140935.1 Hamamelis virginiana
ATATATATATATATATATATATATATATATATATATATATATATATAGACACACACGACACCAGTATGATATTAATGGAAGCTTTGACTCATCTACTTTAATTGAGATGGCTTACAATATGGACAAATCACTAATGGAAGCTTTAACCCATGCATTCAGTGCTAGTGAATATGGAAAGACGTATTCAACTCGCCTTCCTCACCAGAGCAACAAAAAAAAAAGATGGCAACCACTCTTGAAACTAACTTCTTTAAATTTGTTTTTTGTCTCTTTCCAAAATGTTTATTTTAATTCATAGAATTATAATCAGGTAAGGACATATTTACTTATCTTAGCGTTACCTTATTCCATTAAGGGTTATAGAATAGATAATTTAAAAAATTCACCGTTATAATATATAATTTTCTTATATATGTCATGTGTGCCGAAAATTACATTGATTCAGTAATTAAGTTTCAAAATATAAATTGTGAAAAACTCTTACAGTATTTCTTGTTGAGTGTAGTTACAGTTGTTTAATGGTTTGTATTTTAAAAACCAACTATTCGATCACTATGATTTTTGACAGTCATGAGATACATAAAAAAATTTATCTAATTCAATGATTGTTTTTAAAATGGAAAATGCTAACATTCCCGTGTGATGTTTTCTAGATGGGGTTCACAATAATATATACAAACTAATTAATTAAGGTTTCATGAATATATTAAGACTTGATCAAACTTCAAAGCTAGGCTGTGGAGCAAATTAATCAAAGTAAGATTCTTATGCTAGCTTCTTAAGTAAACAGAACACTAAGTTGTCTTAATTTATTGATCTAGAAATTAACAAGCTAAGGAGTTGGTAGGATTGTCACCACAATTCAAAATACCCGATTTGGAATATTAAAATTCTTCCCAATTAATTAGATCTCAATCTAGCTTTGACTATTCAATGGGCGAATTCGATACTAGCCCTAATTATCTATTAATTAATAAGCGATGTCTTCTTAATTTTAAATATTTAATCAATGAGTGAAATAAAAAAACAAAAGCCAGCAACAATTAATGGTTCTAGATAGAGGAGGATGCAATCACAAAGCTACAGTCCGCGATCCAAACTCCAAATACAAGAGTTTGAATACTAAACCTTAACTTTCTTTTTCCTTTTGCCTTATTTGTCCTTTTTTTTTACTTTCCCACGTAACTTTTTTGATTATCAAACAAAGAAATGAATCATGCATACATGGCAAATTAAAATTGATTACATGACATAGCAAAACAAGTGAATTATATATATATATATATATATATATATATATATATATATATATATAATCTATGGTATTATTTAATCATAGTACATATTTAATACCAATTAGAGGATGGTCTCAAATGTCATGGATTCGCTGAAATATCCGGGTGAGGGTCAATGCAAAGTGCAGGGTACATCTGTTTAGGTTGATTGATAATTTTTGGGATGAAATTTGATTTTATTTTTGTCAATTTTTAATCTAATGGCGGCGGAGTGTGTTCACGCTAAATTTTACCGGCCAATGAGGATTGGCTACGTGGAGATGATCTGGGAATTTTCAGCTAGCTTAAAAATAGAGAGTTGGTTGATGTGTAGAGCTAACTAAATAAGAATTCAAATTTAAATAGGAAACGTGGCTAATCAGTTTTTAAAGAGAAAAGGAAGTTGGGAATGAGAGAGAATCAGACACGTGGCAGAAGATTAAAGCTAATTAGAAACTAAATCAAAATGAAGATTAGACACGTGGCATGCTGTTAGAGGAGATTAAATAGTGGGTGGTTACTTAGAGATAATGGCTGAGTAGTTTCAGCCATGATAGGAAACTACTTATGGAAAGAAAGGCCACAAAGCCATGTTCTTTGCCATTGAAGATTATGGATCAAGCCACAATTAAAAGAATGGAGCAGCAACCGTCTTTGATCATGGAGGAGCAGTTATTCCAGCCGTGGAGCTATAAAGAGAAGATGAAATGCAACTCTCAACTCCCACCAACAATTTCAACAATCAAACTACAAGCATTATGCCTTGCAATTTTCATTTTTCAAGCTTTCTTGTTTAAGTTTCCAATTCCACTATCGATCTCTAGCATTATATTTAGCCATTTTCAATTCAGCATCTTTCCTTTCAAGTATTCAAGCATTCAGTTATGGATTCCTCAATCTTGGTGAGCTTATCTATTGTAAATACGTTATTTCCTTCAATGAAATGCAATTCCTTTTCAATTTAATTTCAATTCATGTTTCTTTCTCATTCAACATTGTTGATTTCTTGTTCTGAGCATTCAATTTCGAGACCCATAGGAAGTAGAACCCCTGACTTCCGTCAATCGCCTGATCGTAAAACCAGCGACCTTCTAGGCCTTGAGATTCCCGGTCTTAAGCTTCTACTGCCTAGATATGTGCTTGGGGTCGTGTTCAAATGATCTCTGGACTTTAATTAGTCCTGACACGCCCGCACACACACACATCACATGACAAGATGTTTTAGCCGTACAGAGTGTACGGTTGAAGTTTGACTAAATTTAACACACATTAACTGTACGTACGTATAGGGAAGCCAACCAAATCGATGAGAATGGTTGGGGGCATTTAATCCCATGCACAACTAATTCTAATGTGACTTAATTAGAACAATATATGTTTAGTCAATTCAATGCTTCTTTTTTTTTTTTTTTTAATAAGGAATAAAAATTTCAATCACTAATATAATTAGTCCATGGAGTCTAATTGATAAGATTTTATTATCACTAAGTCCAGTTGATAAGATTCTTTATCCAAAAATTCTTTTATATATAAATTAAAATTAAATATGTGCAGTGGTATTTTTGACATTTCCTTAATTCTAGATTAGAATCAGATTTAATTTTCCATATTTGGTTTGTAACTAAAATGGATAAAATATGAGATGAATTTGAATTTGAATTTATTTCAAACTTATCCCATATTTTATCCATATCAGTTACTAAACAAATATGGGTAAAAATAAATAAATAAATAAAAACAATCAAATGCAAAAATAAAAATAAAAAACTTATGGCATTATAGCAATTATTTAACGGTGGAATTATTTTTCCGTACACAAAAATTGAATAGAAAGAAAAAGTGAGAATCATTCATTGCAAAAAACTAAAATTTTATGAGATTGGAGCAACGATAGATTAATTTATCAGTGGACATAAACTGAAAATAAAACAAATGCCAAAACTTTATGGGATTGGAACAAATTAAAGAGTTCATGGTGTGTATTCATTTATTTGTGGACATGAAATGAATATAAATAAAAAATATGAACAATCATATACTAAAAATCAAAGTTTTATGATATTGTAGCAACTATTTAATTTTTCAAAATCTTTTTATATATTGATTTTAACTAATGGACACAAATGTTATTTTTTTCTATTTCCCTATTAAGGGAAAATGATCAATAGGCCCCTGATTATGGTTTTTTTTATCACTAAGTCCAAAGTATGTGATTTTATACTGATAGGCCCCTCCAAGTCCAATTAGAAGTCAACTATTGAGTATAAATTGTCTATAATACCCTTTCTTTAATTTAAGCTTGATTTTAGTTAAGATATTATTTCATGATTCATTGTGAATAGTTAATTTAATATTTGAATAACATCTCCTATGGATTAGGTAAGTGTGATATAGTTTATTTTTGAATTTGAATTGTAATCATAATTTTGGAGACCTTTCATTGTCTTTCCTCAATAACAGCCTCAAAAACTGTTTTATCCGAAAATCTCCATAACCTCACCTCACATGTTCATGGTCATTTCCCCAGCATAGCCTCACCTCACGTGTTCATGGTCATTACCCACATAAATATCTGAAACCTCCATAGCCTCATCTCCATAGCCTCACGTGTTCACTTTCAGTTAAAGCACTTCCATTATTGTTGCTTCAAGAAAGTGGATGGTTTGTTCTTCAAAAAATGTTAGTTATATTTTAGTTTTTACATGATTTATATGCATATTTATTGTTTCATTTGTATATGAAATAATGTTTTTTTACAGAGATACTAGTATCTCTGTAAATTCCTTTTCCATATCATATTTGGTTAAATTTAATTCTAGAAACATGGATAAAATCATGGGAATCATATTATATAAGCTCACTATCTATATGGTCTTTTTGGTATTTTATTAATTAACGATATACTCTCTCTCTATATATCCCTAAAGAGTGCTCACTATCTCTATGGTATTTTTTAAAATACCATAGAGATAGTGAGCACTCTTTAGGGATATAGAGAGAGAGAGAGTATATCGTTAATTAATAAAATACCAAAAATACCATATGGATAGTGAGCACTCGTGTTTGACTCTGTAATTGTGAGGTATTTTTCTTAAATAGTCATTGATCAGCCTCTACTTAATCCTAAAAGAAGGCCGGTGCTGGGACCCAACTCTCTCTTCTCTCATCAACAACATACCATGCTCAACTCAAGAATGTACCGTGTAGTTCTGTCGGTGCTCTAGCGAGTAGCTTCATTCATGAATTACCCATTTAGAAAGATTAGGTTTATGCAATGTTGCACATGCATTATATTTTTCTTTTCTCATGCTATATCAGACTAACAATGTGTCACGCTCACACAGAGTCACGACTCTGTGCAATGGTCCAATATGGTCTAAGCACGCCCACAATGATTCAGGACTCTGTGTAATTTTTCAAACTTAAAAATCACACTCACAATGAGTCACAACTTTGGGTCATGTATATATGATTTAAGTTTATCTTGATATAATCCCTTGATTTTAGGGAAGTTGATTAGGATGGACTTTCCTTTGTAAATGAGTTTCAATATTTGAAATATTCCTTGATTCATGGAGATAATGTTGAATATTCTGTTAAGTTGATTTTTTGATAATATTAGATAATATTCTGTTAATGAAAGGGTATTTTTGTCTATTTTAATAAATTTTCACAGATACAAGTATCATTAAAAAAAGCAGGGACTTATTGGTATAGCACTCTTATACCAAGGGCTATTGGTATAAAACCCTTTTATTAATTTATCAAATCTTATTTTTCTTGAGGGGCATATGAGTATATTAAGTTTATCTTAGGATTCTTTGAGTATATAATTCAAAAAAGAAAGAAAAAGGTATAGTTTCAACGTGGCAGACATTGAACATGATATCTTTTATCAACAATCTGACACAAGCTTTAAGAGAACAAAGGAGCTGTTAGCCATCTCTAATCTCCAATAAAGACTAAAAATTTGGACATATTAGCTGACTACGAAGCGCTAATATCATTTCACGAGCACCCATGCACCTTGTACGTATTAGCTAACATCAAACCTCTCTCCACCTCTCTCTCTCTCTCTCTCTCTCTCTCTCTCTCTCTATATATATATATATAGATATTCTATTGCTGATCAGCTTTTTAGCTCGCCGAACTTTAAATTCTGGCTCTTCTTTTATATATATATATATATATATATATTAGAAGTGTTCTGGTCAGCAAATGCTTACTTTAACTAAAGTCAGCAAAGAACACATGCCCTTGGATTCCCATTCACTTAATGGATGATTCATATCAAGATTCCAATCCAAGGGTTTGTGTTCTTTGCTTACTTTAGCTTAAAGTCAGCAAATGCTCACTAGAACATTTTTCTATATATAGACACACACGGCACCAGTCTGATATTAATGGAAGCTTTGACTCATCTACTTCAATTGAGATGGCTTAAAATATGGACAAATCACTAATGGAAGCTTTAACCCATGCATTCAGTGCAAGTGCATGTGGAAAGACGTATTCAACTCCCCTTCCTCACCAGAGAAAAAAAAAAAAAGATGGCAACCACTCTTGAAACTAACTTCTTTAAATTTGCTTCTTGTCTCTTTTCAAAATGTTTATTTAATTCATAGAATTATAATCAGGTATGGACATATTTACTTATCTTAGTGTTACCTTATTTCCATTAAGAGTTATAGAATAGATAATTTGAAAAATCCACTGTTACAATATATAATTTTCTTATATATGTCATGTGTGCCGAAAATTACATTGATTCAATAATTAAGTTTCAAAATATAAATTGTGAAAAACTCTTACAGTATTCCTGTTGGGTGCTGTTACAGTTGTTTAATGGTTTATATTTTAAAAATCAACTATTCAATTACTATGATCTTTGACAGTCAAGAGATACATAAAAAGATTGGTTATGATATATATACATAAAAAAAAATTATCTAATTCAATGATCGTTTTTAAAATAGAAAATGCTAACCTTTCCGTGTGATGTTTTCTATATATATATAGTTTTACCGTATCTTTATCTGATAAAGATGAGATAAAAATGGTGAAAAGATAAAGATGAGATAAAAACGGTGAAGTGAGAGAGAGGAGAGAGGAAGGGAAAGATTGTAACCATGCTGGAGATGCTGTCGGTGAGAAAGAAAAACCATTGATTAGATCCAAGGCCATCTAATCCTTTTAGAATCACGACTACAACCATTTCTCTCTATCCATAATCTTCTATCACAAGTTCACAACCATCGATCGTTACTTAAGGAACAATATGAACCATTGATCAAATCCAACGCCATCTCCTCATTTTCTTCTTCTTAACATTTTCACTTTTTTTTTTCCCACTGTGCTTTCTATATTCGAGTTTTCACTATGCCTTTTTTTTTTTTCACTGTACTTTTCTGGTTTTCACTATGTTTTTCGGATTTTCACTATTTTTTTTGTGCGTGTATTTTTATTGTAAAAATTTTAAAAATACAAAAAAAAAAAATAGTAAAAACCTGAAAAACAGTGAAAACCCAAAAATCAAAGTGAAAACACAAAAAAATAAAAATAAAAATATTGTTAAAAAAAGAAACCACAGTAAAAACATTAAAAATATATATATATATGTACAATAAAAACCCAAAAATCATGTTTTAATATACTGTATGAGAGTGTTTCCACTGTGGTTGGATGTTTTCACTGTCATCCTGCCACATAGGAGAGGAATATAAAAAAAATGAAAAAAAAATAGAAAACTGGCATTGGGTTTCAAAGAAAAATCGAATAAATAACTAGCATTGGATTTCACATCTTTCTTCAACAACCGAATGAGTAACAAATGAAAATAATGAGTAACAAATAATTTGATAAAAATAAATAAATAAATAAGTAACCAGTGTGAAAAAATTATTTTATTTCTCTGCTACTTTAAATTTTATTTGGTTCTCAAAAAATTATGAAGGGCTCATTTGGATATGCTTATGCTTGTGCTGTTGAAGCAGAATTAGAAGCAGAAGTCAAGTGCTGCAGAAGCAGAAGTCAAGTATGTTTGGATACTGCATTTAGTGCTGCAGAAGCAGAAGTCAATTATGTTTGGATACTGCATTTTAAGTGCTGTGCTGCAGAAGCTGAAATCAATTGTCTGTTTGGATACCATCTGTTGAAGCTACTTATAATACTGAAATGACCCAATTACCCTTCCAAAAAATGTTTTTTTTTTTTTATTTGCTTGTTTGGCAATCAAAATTCTATTGGATAAAATTATAATAAAATTATAATTACGTTATAAAATATAAATATGTTTCATACAAATATTAAACTAAAGATAAGTGCAACAAAATTTAACTTTATATATAATAAATTAATACAAAAGAAAGTCTATCTACTAATCTCACAAGCAATCCTATCACGAATAGCTCCCATCTCACTATCGTCCACTGTTAGACGACAATCTTGGTCAATATTGTCATCTCTATCACTAGGCAAGTGATTATCATCATCATCCTATGGCTGAAATTCCATATCAGCTATAGCCTCTCGCCTAATAAAGTTATGAAGAGCCATTGATGCTCCAATAATGGCTATTTGCTTGTCATAATCATATTTAGGCATGTGTTGCAATATTGTCCATCGTGCTTTCCGCTCAATCACACTATAATGCCCATTTGAAGTTACACATGATTAATCAACTACACAGAGAGAAAACAGAGAACAAATAGATCAAAAAGCTCAAGCATGTGTTAACCGGATTTGGACAATATGAGCCAGAGTCAGATTGTAAAAGGGGGTTATGAGTCTCTGTTCTCCTCATAGTAATTTCCAATATTAAAAATTTCAAATTCCCCAAATCATCCATAAAAACCTTAGAAAAAATAAAATATCTATAAATTTAAGCCAGATCTATGAAGTTTTAAGCCAGATCTATGGAGTATTAAGCTAGATTTATGGAGTTTTAGGTAGATCTATGGAGTTATACTTACGAGTGTTGCAGGGCGTCGGCGGCAGGAGAAGGCTTCTGTGTCGGCGGGAGTTGGACGTCGGGGAAGAGTGGAGATGCACGGTGTCAGCTCCAAGCCTTGACTGTAGACGAGATGAGGTGGAGAGGTGCAGCTGGTCTTGACTGTGTGTAGACGAGATGAGGGAAGGGGAGAGGTGCTCTGTGGACTTGACTGGTGTGTAGACGAGATGAGGAGGAGAAAGTGATCAGCGTGGTATCGCACGATCTGTCATAAGCAGGTGGGAACCTGCTTTCACCAAATCGCAGAAAAAAGCACCAAATGTGCTTTTACCTTCTTTTGCAAATTTTGCTAAACATCCCCTGAACGTGCTTATAACCCCTGAACGTGCTTTTATATGCTTGTGCTTGTGTTTACAAACATGCACGAAATTTATCTAAAAATTGATTTTTCTTTTTCAAAGCACCTTAACATTTTTTTTTTCCATAACTTTACTGAGTTTCAAATATAGGCATGAGGATATAAAGGTGACGAGATGAGAGGGATTTTTCTTTTTCCAATCTCGTTCGACGGATGAAAATCTTTTCCAATTAAACCAGTCTCAATTTCAATTTAAAATGGGATGGGTGGAGCAGGTTTTCCGTCAGATTTGTGAAAATAATTAAAATATCTTTTAAATTTTAATATATTTTTTTGAACAAACTGCCTAGTCATAATCTCAATAAAGCTGTTTTCAAATCTCTTTCAGACTTTGTTCCATAATAGGTTCTACGTACGCAAGTCACCTTACGCAAAATTTGTGTAAGGTGTATCTTATAATAGCATGACTGAAATCGACAACCTATGATAAAAGAACTAGAAGTAATAATCAAAGAGTAATGCAATATGGACCAAATCAAAGACCAAAATGTTCAAATCAAATAATGAGCACAATCTTTCTTTTTTTTTCTTGCATTTAAAAAATGTACTTAGGAAAAGGAAATGTCTTTGCTGGCTTACTGCCGCACGGCTTGAAAAGTTAGAATTAGGAGATGGAGAAAGACACACCCACATGGCCACAACACCGGCCACTAATTAATTGGAGTCTTTATACATTAAGAAAAAGTCTAAGAAGGTAAGCCTTTAGTAAACACTGTCTATTCCCTCAGGGTTACCATGCATCTTGCAAATAATATAAATCTCTCTCTCTCTCTCCTTCCTCGGGAATAGCATGCATCTTGCAAATAATATAAATGGATTATTATATAAAGCATAATTAATATAGGATGCTAGGAGGTTTGAAAAGTTGGGGGTTGCCATTGCACTCCTTGGCTTATACTTAACTCCATCCATGCGACTGAGGGTACTTTTTATTTTAATTTAATATAAAATAATTGAGCCAACAGCACCAAAACCGACCTACATTGCCGTTTTAAATGCTTACTTTGGTCGTTTTGAACGCAGGAAGGCGTCCAATAATGTTGATTTTGACAAACATGCACCCCGAAAATCTGGAAATCAGTAGTGTCCCCATGGTGTACTCTCTCTCTCTCTCTCTCTCAATAGCAATCCTCATGCCTCTACATATATATGCATCTTCAACCAGCTGTATCTCCCTATTACTATTCTCTACATGCTCACTCCCATCTATGATCTATCTTAAAATTGTCTGAGACTCTGCTTCACACACACACACACACACACATATATATAGCTCAATCTGTAAGTCACTACAACACAAAATATGGGTGAACCCACAGCCACAGGGAAAGAGCGACCCCACAACCGAGCCATCGATCTCCCTATTGATGTCCCTTCACAAGGTGTTTCTGATTGCTATGACGATGATGGCCAGCCCAAGCGAATGGGTAAATTCCAATAAAATCGCTTTCCATTTCGAACAGCATGCATGCATATGAATTTTTGTCTGCATGTCATCTTTCCTGCATGATCATTTCCATACACATCTACACACACACACACACACACACAGCTGTTGCAAATTTGCAGAGTAAAAGGAGCGTGCGTATGGCGTCCGGCCGGTTTTGCTTCTGAGGTGAGAAATCTCAGCAGGTGTTGAGGCTTCGATGGATGCACGCTAAGGATACAAAAATACATTATTAGCTTTTTGGTTAGGAAGAAGTAGAAATAGATCACGTACTTGAAGGCATTGGATCCGGCGGGTGCAATTCAAGTACCCGTTCTTTGGTGGGTCGACACGTACGCTTCTTGCAAAATGAGAAGGGCTTTTTCCTAAGGAACCTGACACTCGCCGTGCATGTTTCGGCGTCAGGCAACCTTCTTCCATCAGTGCCGTCGTTGAGCACTATGACTTTCCCGAGAAAGTGGAAGAGAAAGTGAGGGTGAGAAATGGAACACTAACACACCGTTAATTAACGGCATATTCTCATGCATTTAGAATATTATGCTGACGTGGAAAAGAGAGAAGCAACCTGTTAGCTTTCACAGTTTCACCACAATCCATTAGTCCCTCGTAATTCCTAAACAAAGCCATCATCTTCAAACCTTCCCACTGCTGTCGCCGTTCAACGACCGTCGACCACTATAGCTGGCGACCCCTCACCGACCAACCACTAGTCCTCACCCCATACTATTCTTTCTCCTCTTCAAACCCAAATTTATAAATCCTCAAATCCACACCGTTGGATCTTCTGTTATTCAATGGTGTTGGTGAAATTTTTGCATATCGGTAAAAGTATTGGATAGGTGAATCCATCCCAAAAAAAAAAATGCATACATACATATTTTTATAGAGGCTAAGGACCTGTTTACTTTGCGAAAATTTTTACAATTTTATTTTCTGTGAAAATTTTTTAAAAACAATTTTCATTTTCAGCTTTCAAAATTTACAAAATATGTTTACTTTACAAAACTTAAAATTGTTTTCAAAATCTAAAAATAGTATAAACGCATTTACTAAAATTATATATTATCTCTATATATTTTATTATTTTTATTTTTTGGTTTTACAGTTGGTCTACAGATTTTTTTCTATGTTTATAAGTATTGCCACAATATAGTCCTCGTTTTCAGTTTTAATGAAAATACAAAAAATGTCTTTTTGATTTTTTCACATTTTCTTAAAAACTGAATTCAGTTTCTTGAAAATAGTTTTCATTTTTTACAAGTAAACGTGTTTTTTAGGCCGTTTTATGTTTTTATTGAAAATGAAAATGAAGATTGCGAAAATTTTCACGAAGTAAACAATCCCAAACAAGATTTGGAAAAAAGAGCAAAAGGTATTTTGTGCAAGAAAAAGAAAAATACTATAGCACCAAACACCTTAACCCAAAATTAAAAATCATCCTGACATGTCTTGTTTTAAGTGGTGTGTGAAAAAGATGGAATTGATTTGAGATGAGGGACCCCACCACTCAAAGCATAACACGTTAGGATGGTTTTTAATTTCATGTTAAAGTGTTTGTGCAAAAGTTCGAGATGTCAAGTACTCTTAGAGAGGATTTGACCGTTACTTTCTTTTTTGTTATTTTCTTACTAGCTAGTTACTATTGGTACTGCTAGTCTAGGCATAATGCATGAAAAAAATGATTGGGCCTGCTGGGGTCATGGCCATGCTTGGACCACACCACTAGGGGCGGAGCTAGGATTTTGTTTTCAGGGGTGCCAAAATATTAAAGCCAAAATACAAAGTTCTAATATAAAAATATATTATGATTCAAAACTAAATTTCTTCATAAAAAATAAAACAAATATTTATTCAATTTTAACAAAAATTAGGAAAAAAATAAAAGAAAAAGAAAACAAACTAATCATTTCTTACTAAATTTTTGCCAAATTATCGTTCTTTCAAATCCCAAAATTCATCTATGATTAAACATATATACTTGATTCATATATGATTGATTCTTCTTCGTTTTCTATTGATTAAAAAAAAAAAAATACCCTAGTTTTCAAAGGAAGAGAAAGAAATAGAGAGTAAGGGATCAAACATATATACTTGACAAAGAGAGAATGAGAGGTTTAGTTTCTTGGCTGTTGCAGTGTTGCAGATTTAATATTGGCAACTTGGAGTGATGCTATGATAGATTTCACCTTTTTGAAACCTTCTTTAGTCTAGGATTCTTGAGGGAGAGGGAGTAAAATAAAAAAAAATAAAAAAAAGGAAAAAATTTGGCCGGTAAGATATGGAAACAAACAAAATTTACTTTTAGTGAGAATAAAATTGCTTGATTGGCTTTTATGTCCTAGCGTGGCTTGGGGCATGTTGCAGCTGGATTACCATTTACTAATGAGATCTTTTACCCATATTTATACTTGATTTTAATGAATGGAAAAGTAAAATTGCCTGATTGATTTTTGAAAAAGCAATGTGCAGTTGGGCTTGTGGTAGGGGGTGCCAATGAGATCCTTCACACATATGTGCATATACTGTATATATAGATAAGCATATATAGTAAGTGATATTTTGAGAGGTGGATGGCACCCCTCGAGATACACTTAACTTTGCCCCTACACACCACTCAGGGTAGTTTTTAATTTTGGATTAAAGTGTTTAGTGCTATAGTATTATTGTTTGTGCAAAAGTACGAGATGTCAAGTGCTTTTAGAGAGGATTTGACCGTTACTTTCTCTTATGTTATTTTCTTACCAGGTACCATTGGTACTGCTAGTCTAGGCATAACGAAAAAAATGCTTGGGCTTGTTGGGGTCACGAGCATGGCCTGGGCCCTAGCTCAACTTGGATGGATTGCTGGTCCAACTGTGATCGTCTCATTCTTTGTTTTGACTTACTACGTATCTACTCTTCTCTCTCAATGTTATCGTTCTGGCGACCACATCACTGGGGAGAGAAACGGTACCTACATTGATGCTGTTCGATCCATCCTCGATAAAATTTACAATATTTAAATTATGGATAACTTGTAGCATCGTTCTTTGCGGTTTGACAAAATTATTAGGACATGATCCCATTAAGTTAATTCTTATAATTAAATTAAGTGATTCAAATTGCTATTGAAAGTATGGCATGAGAGATTTCCATAGTAACTTGAATCACTTAAATAGGAGTTCACAAATAAGAAACACAAAATTGGCTAGGATCTTCAAATAGGAGAGATTGTTGAACATAAATCTAAACCATCTATAGAAGGCCGTTGACATTTTTTAAACCTCAAGAGATTTCATTGTAATTTTGCCAAAAATCTTAGCGAAAATCATTGTAATTTACCCTTAAATTATTGAACTGAATTAACACTTAGGGTTCTTTTCAAAGATTCTGAACTCAAGCTCTCTATTATATGAATTTTAATCTTCTTAGGTGAGGTTAAGGCAGTCAAGGTTTGTGTCCTAATTTGGTACTGCTTCATTTTTGGAGGCACCATTGGCCGAACAATTGCAGCGTCTAAAAGCATGAGGTAGGTGAATTTGATCGAATTCGACTTCAACCAACATGATTTCTCTTCTCTATAGTGTTTGGAATATTTTGGGATAATGGGTTTGTTGATTTTGCACATGATAGGTCCATTGACAGGTCAATCTGTCTCTACAAGAGCTGCAGTAGGAATCCATGTCATAAAAGTGACAATCTATTTATGATTATGTTTGGCCTAGTGGAAATTATTCTCTCTCAAATTCCGGACTTTGATCAGTTACCAAGCCTCTCAATTCTAGCTGCAGTTATGTCGTTTACTTATTCTTTAGTTTGTCTTGGCCTTGGAATCACTAAATTTGCTGCAGGTATAAATAGCTTACCTTCTTTTGCTAAGTAATGATCTAGTCAGCTAATGTTGACTTAGATATAAGTCAGTTAAGCACTTGTGAATATTGGATCATCTCATCACTTAAAAAAGTCTCAATTCATGAGATGATCCAACAGCCATAAGTCTTAGTTGACTTAGATTTAAGCCAGCAGTAGCTGACTAGATCATTTCACTCTTTTGCTAGTATACTATATATATTGATTCTACTAAAACTGATCAACTTGAGCTATATTTAATAATTTGAGGACCAGATACTGGAAAAATCCATGGAAATATAACTGGAATAAGTGATGTGACTCGAAGCCAAGAAATATGGAGGTGGTTCCAAGCGCTCGGTGTCATCGGCTTTGTCTTCTCTTACCCCATCACTCTCATGGAAATTCAGGTACATTTTAATTTTTAGAACGTCCTAAATCCATCAAAAGCAACTTTTATATATAACATGTAGTTTTCCAAGGCATTAATTGTTGGACTGAATTATATACATAGGACACAATCAAATCATCACCCACGGAAGCCAAGACAATGAAGAAGGCCACTCTACTTGGTGTTGGAGTAACAACTTTGTTCTACATGCTAAATGCATTCATGGGTTATGCTGCTTTTGGAGAATCGACCCCAAGAAACCTCTTTACCACTTTTGGCTTCTATAAGCCATATTGGCTCCTTGATATAGCTAATGCCGCTGTAGCAATACACATGAGTATTTCATACCAAGTGTACTGCCGTCCACTTTTCGCCTTGGTTGAGAAATTTGCAGAGGATAGATTTCCAGGAGGCCAATTCATT
>JAESVK010070151.1:0-14553 GCA_017140935.1 Hamamelis virginiana
TACGCTTGGGAGACTTTTGCGCACATCACTTTTTACGTTCAAGCAATCGCCAAGCATAATAAATACTAAGGGAATCCTCCGGTCATCTCCACATGGAGTGGAACTAGTCTAAATGATCCTTAGGTGTTGCTAACCAATAAATGTAAAAGAAAGCGTAAAATCATGGGGGTTTGATTTGAATTGATGATTGTTTTGGAAATTTAGAAATTAAGACAATGAAAGTAAATGGTCGGATTCTAGGGTTTCCACTCATCCACAACTAAGCAATAAGCTTCTCTCATTAGGATTCTCATCTTGGATCCATTGAAGAATGGTCTTTGATGGAAGATTTAACTTTAGAAGCATTCAAAACAAAGAAAGATAGGAGAATGATAGTAAATGCTCACTTAGACATTTTATCGAACACTTAGAGTGCATATAAGGTTCAAGCACTACATGTGCCAAACATAGCTTGTCTACAAGTAGTCAAGAAGATGCCAAACTAGATGTCAAGAAGAGATAGTGAGTATTTCCTATCATACAACTTCCATTTAAGCACAAATGAATGAGAGAGTGTTGTTACCTTGGTTGGTGATGAGTTTCCACCGTTCGAATCCTACCTTGGAGGTTTAGAACTCCATTAAAGCTAAGTTATAAATCATAAATGCAAGAACAACAACAATAAATGCTAAACTATTTATTACCAACTGAAATTGTAGCCTTACAACACAAATACAAAAGTAAAACAAACTAAAGTAAACTTACAAACAAGAAATGTAACAAGAACTAGCTAAAAACTACACTACTCCTAAAACTAAGAGAACCCTAGAAAAACTAAGTGGGGTTATAGAGAGAGAGAGAGAGCCAAACCAGCTGCAAAACATGTATAAATACCCCCTCCCTTTGGGTTACATGAGTGAGAGTGAAAAGACCGATGTAACCTTTCTTAAAAACACAAAATACACAAAACTGTTGCAAAATCGGGGTTTAGTACCGGTACTAGAATTTCAGTATCGGTACTAAAAGTTGCTGCCTCCAAAAATAAGGTCTGCTACCGGTACTAGATCGGTACTAAAGTGCAGAATTTGCCTAAAATGTGCTCCAACTTCAAATGCTTGTAACTTTCTCGTCTGGAGTCGGATTTGGATAATCTTTATATGCACGCGAAGCTTGAGAAGTCTTCTTTCCAACCATGGTAGTCTAATTGTCTAATTCAATCTGGAGAGAAACATTTTTTCCAAAATGTCCAGATTGGTCATTTTTTGCACTTCATGACTTCATTTGCCCATATCTCTCAAACCACTTGGCATTTAGCTTTAAAATTTGATATGTGGCATCTAGACACACTTAGAAGTATGTTCTATAAGTCTCATGGCCTTTGAAGACTTCCAATGCTTGACTTGAAGCTCTCACTTTGCATGCAAAAAACATCCATTTTATTGCACTTTTCCTACAAGGCATGGAAAAACAAAAAAACATAAAAAGCATCTATTTATAAATATAAATGGCTCAAGTATGCACAAAATGATGGGAATAATGCAATATAAATACGTAATTATATGGTGCAATCAAAATCATTTTTAAAAATAATTTCATGCTTTCTCGAATTCATGAAAAAAAAAATCAAATCAAGATTTGTTTGATGTAGCAAAAGAACAAAGAGAAAAAAAATGTTTTCCATTTAAAGAAAATCATATCAAGATTTGTTTGATGTTGTAAAAGAACAAAGAGAAAAAAAAAATGATTTCCATTAAAGAAAAATCATATCAAGATTTGATTTGAGCAACATCTACACCCACCTCCTTTTCCTCGTGAGATCGAGCAGGTCCAGGATAAAAGATGAGATCATCTGGTGCAGATCTGCTACTTGACCAGCATAGTAAAGAAGAAGATCGTGGATGATCAGACGATTACTTTATCGGAATATCGCATAGGCTTGATCGGATTGTTTGCTGCTCTATTAAACCACAGATCTAAGGAAGAATAGTCGTGCTCGATGGAGATAGGCGCAAATTGGCGATTTTTGGTGGAGATCGACGCTGATCAGCAATCTACAGCTACTGACTCCATTTCTAGCACTCTCTGTGTGTGTGTGGCCTGCTACGTTTTACCCTCTCTCTTTTCCTCCATCCTTATTTTTATCATCTTTCTTCCTTCATCATTTTTTCTATCTTCGTTGTACAATGGTTTTCATAACCACCAATCTTTAGAAAAAGCATAAAAAAAGCACTTTGATCTGTGTCGGAGATGGAGCCCGCCGACGTCCCTTCGTTGACTTCTCATACTGCATCAACAGCCACTTCCAACTTATACTAGTTTTACCCGAGAAAGCATTCCGATCTCTTCATCGTGTGATGGTCTTCGAACTTTGTCGTCCACTTGCTGCCTCTTGAAATTACAGGGAACTAATAAAGAAAGAGGATAAAACCAAATATAGGCATATAAAGGTAATTTTGTCCATTTTATGGAAAAGGACTTTTCGGAGAAGACATTACCGTGTAGGACTTCATGCGCTAAGAAATTCAAAATGAGGACCTTGCATCAATTTCCCCTTGAATTAAAGGAATTGACATGATTGTATTTCTTACAATAAAAGAGTCTTATGGAGGTAGGAAACCTCTCCTAACCTAGGGTTTTCAAACTACACTTAATCCTACTTGTATCTAGAGGCTAATTCAACTTAAACTATAGTTAATGTGAACCTAAAACATGTTTCTAAGTTAATAATATAATTCTGGACAGAAATTAAAATTAATAAAAACATAAGAAATAAATGTGCAAATGCATGCTAAAAAAAATAAAAGACTCTACCCTAATGACTTCTAAGAGACCTAGAGTGCAATTTTTATGTTAAAAACCCTAAAAACTACCCAAAACATGATTTAAAAGCCTATTAAACATTCTGGACAAAATATTAAATATTATTTAAATTATATTTTAAACATTCTAATCATCCTAAAAATCATGAAAAATGCTAACTAATCCTATATGTTATTATGCAAAACTATGTAAGGAAACGTGCAAAAAAGTGACCTTAAGGGTCTCAAAATCAAGCTAACATGCAAACTAACTACTAAGTTATCAATATGCATATATTAAGAAAAATAAAGCAACATATGATAATGAATACAAGGGAGGGACTCACCTCAAGCTCCATCGTCTACAATTTTATATCAAATAACCAATTCAATTTATCTCTTGCTAACTTTATCATTCTAAATATAAACATATATCAAAACCCTAATCATGCATTAAATCCTATCATGCTTTCTAACATGCTAACATGAAATAACATGCTTACTAACATGAAATAACAACTATCATGCATAAAATAACAATGCTTGTATGCAAACCCTAATATGCAACTTCTAACATGCAAAACCCTCGCATACAACTACATGCAAACCTAATATGCCATGCAAACCCTAATTCTAACCATGTTTTAAGAATTTAAGAAGAATAAGAGAAACCCTAATATGCTACTAGAATGAACCATAATGCTTCTATTTAAATAAAGAGAAAGGTAAAAGAAGAATAAACTAGGAAACATAAAAAATTATAAAGCCTAGCATGCTTCTATGCTATTGAATTATTGAAAAGAAAGGGAAGAGATGAGAGACTTACCTCTAGAGTTGCTGGAATTCTTCATTTAGTCTCTTCAAATAAGCCTCCAAAAGTTCTCCAAAAAATTTAATGTGTAGAAGACCCTAAGTTAAGGTCCCTATTTATAGATATTTGGCTCAAGCATGGACGGTCGAGATTAAATTTAATCCAAATGATGCAAGGGCTCATATTGACTCTCCCAAGGGTCATAGTAATCATATTAGGTAAAAAAAAAAAATAGAAAGAAATTGCATTAAAAGTGGATAAAGTCAAGATAAATAAAAAAATCGGAGTAAAAATCAAAGTGGGCAACTGGACCTGATGACCGTCCAGCCCTAGGACGACTAGCCATCCAGCCCTGGACAATTAGCCATCCTGTCTTGGACGGTCACCAGAGCCAATCTCCAGTTTGCTCGATTTTGAATCTTTTTAGGTCTCTTCGACTTGTTTTTGCCGTATCTTCTTCATTTTTTTTATCCAAATTCGGTTATTCAAAAGCCAAAATGACCAGGACTTCATCCTCTATGTTTCTAGAAGGGTTTGAGACTGAAAATCATTGACCAAATTCAAAGGGATAGGTTAAACCAAGCTGGTTAGCTGTTATGAGCCATTTATGCTCAAATTAGGGTTTGAAAATCTAATAACCAATCGGCTTAAAAATAAAATACCACTTCTTAAAACATGTTTTGAAAATCATTTTAAAACATTTTAGGTTTATAAAGACATTAATTTTGGAAAAAAAGGTTGACCATAGTCAAATTATGTTAAAATCCTAAGGATGGTCAATTAACCATTATGAACCATGATGAGCCAAATCACTCTCGAACCATGCCAATGCTCGAATCAATTCTCTAATTAGACTCTAAACATCCATAGAAACTCAATGAAGTAAATCGACACGAATTTGGAGGTCATTCGGAAATTATGCAAGAAAAATGACAATTATACCCTTCAAGTCGCAAAAGTTCTCATTACCTGTCGAGTTTCGATCGGAATGACATGAAATTTGACATGGAGAATCTTAGACTCTCTAGAAACTAAATGCAAAAGGAATCACTCGATTCTAACACAAAAACCTGCATGGAATGATAACCTCTATCTACCTAAGGAAAAATGGTAATATGAGAAATTAGGACTTTGAGACCTATTCCTCCAAAAATGATTGGTTATTCTCAACCAATAGAACATGAAATGATGACTCACATCTCATAAGTAAAAAATGGGATATTTATAAGTGCATTTGTACCTTTGTATAAATAATCGCACACATAAACATATGAATCATAGAAGGTATATGGATGCAACACAAATGATTAACACACACACACACACACACACACATATATATATAGTAGGTAAAGCCCTAGAGTGGCACAAACATCCATAAGAAATAAGAAGCACAAATGAACATAAACACAAAAAACTGTGCACAAAAGTAAATAACTAGCACAAATATAAACAACTTGTTGTAAACATATGTATGGATGACCACCACATAAAGGTGGAACGTTACTCCTACAAGGAATTTAGTGTGGCAAGGAATTAAGTGTGGCTTAATTAGAATTCAATATTGAACTCTTAAACCGATGAACTTATGACGTTTTAAGTCATAATGTTTATCGGTTTAAGGCATCTTTTATAAGCCTATATAAAGAGCGAGAAGAAGTAAGGAAGGTGTGCATCGGGTGAGTGAATTATCAAGGCTAAAAGAGTGAGATTAAGAGGGGGCTCTCCTAGCTTGGGCTTGGGATTAAAATTGAGTGGATTATTTGTACATACAATTGTTCTTAATAGTAAGAATCACTCTCCGTGTACGTAGGCAGATTTTTGCCGAACCACGTAAATCTTGGTGTTTTAATTTTATGTACTTTGATTTACTTTAATTTCATAACACGTTATCAGCACGAGTGGCTCTAGTCAAAAGAAGGAAGATACTCCATATCTTTTACTAAGAAGGTATTAAATTCGATCTCTAATCTTAATATTTATTTTAATTAAATATTTAATTGATATTAATTCTAAAATATATAATTGTGTTATATATAGTTTTATGACAATGTCGAATATCACAAATCTTCAATTTATTGCCCTTGATATTTCGGGCAAGAATTACTTATCATGGATTCTTGATGCGGAAATCCATCTTGATGCCATGAATCTTGGAAATACAATTAAGGAAGGAAATAAAGAATCCCTGCAGGATCGCGCAAAGGCAATGATTTTCCTTCGCCGCCATCTCCATGAAGGATTAAAAAATGAATATCTTACGGTAAAGGATCCATTTGTATACTATGGAGCAATTTGAAAGAAAAATATGACCACCAAAAGACTGTTATACTTCCAAAAGCTCGTTATGATTGGATGCACTTGAGGTTGCAAGATTTTAAGACAGTTAGTGAGTATAATTCTGCGTTATTTAAAATTACTTCTCGATTGAAATTATGTGATGAGAAAATCACTGATGATGATTTGTTGGAAAAAACATATACCACATTTCACGCCTCAAATATGCTACTGCAGCAGCAATATCGAGAGCGCAGATTTAAAAAATACTCAGATCTGATTTCATGTCTTCTAGTTGCTGAGCTAAACAATGAGCTTTTGATGAAAAATCATCAGTCACACCCGACTGGCTCTACAGCATTTCCTGAAGCAAATGCAACTTTATTTAATAGTCGCGGGCGTGGCCATGGTCGTGGCCGATGAAGAAATTCTTATCGACACCATGG
The DNA here is from genome assembly GCA_017140935.1 of Hamamelis virginiana. Classification (NCBI taxonomy): domain Eukaryota; kingdom Viridiplantae; phylum Streptophyta; class Magnoliopsida; order Saxifragales; family Hamamelidaceae; genus Hamamelis; species Hamamelis virginiana. The sequence goes on from JAESVK010070151.1 coordinate 6,312, forward strand.
TGGTTATAATTCTCCATATAAGAAAAATGCCTCATAATACCAGAAATGGAACCACCAGAAGTGGATCAATACTGAAACAAAACAAGAAAAAGGCAAAGATTTACAAAATAAGAATTATAAGACTGATGAGGATAGTTGTCATCGGTGTGGCATGAAAGGGCATTGGTCACGTACCTGTCGTACAGATGATGATCTGGTTAAACTTTACCTGGCTTCAAAAGGAAATGAAAAGAGATAGAAACAAATTTTATTGACCATAATAAACAAGTGGATATAACCCACTTAGATGTTGCAGATTTCTTTGAAGATCCTAGTGGCAAAATTGTCCATTTGATTGGTGATGGGAATGTCAATTTTGATTAATGTTATTTTATTTCAAACTCTTTATTTGATGTAATCATGGAAATATCCAATTAATTTATGTTATTTTATTTATCAATTTATCTTTAGTGTATTCTTTTCTTATTATTATCATTATTATTATTTTTAGCATAATTCAAACTCATTTTATGTTTTCTATAAATGATCAATTCTAAGATGAATGGTGGAGATGAATGTCCTGCAGACAGCGCCACAACATATACAATTCTTCGAGATAAAAGATATTTTTCACACTTAACATTAGTCGAAGCTAATGTCAATACAATATCAGGCTCTACAAACCTGATTGAAGGCTTTGGAAAAGCCAACATTATGTTACCAAGTGGAACAAAATTTCATATTGATGATGCTTTATACTCTGTCAGATCTAGAAGAAATCTGCTTAGTTTTAAAGATATACGTCACAATGGATTTCATATTGAAACCATTGATAAAGATAATAAATAATATCTTTGCATTACTTCTATTATCTCATGCCAGAAGCTTGTATTCGAAAAACTTCCTGCTTTATCCTCTGGATTATATCATACGACTATTAGAACAATAGAATCACATTTTGTGAAGAGCCAGAAGTATTCTGATCCAAAAACTTTTATGCTTTAGCATGACCGACTTGGTCACCCTGGGTCAATAATGATGCGCCGAATTATTGAAAATTCACATGGACATCCATTAGAGAACCAGAAGATTCTTTTACCAAGTGATTGTCCATGTGCAGCTTGTTCTAAAAAAAAATTGGTCGTCAGGACTGAAAGGAATCGATCGAAATACATGGAATCGCAGCGGAAGAGAAAACAAAACTTTTAAAAATATGATTCCATCATCGAAAGATTCTAAACAAGAATCGAACAAGCATAGGGATATGAGATTTAATTACAAGCAAATAAAATTTATTAAACATAAATTAATCTTACTTGATTCGCCTTTCGATTTTCAATCCTCGACCTTGAACTTCAACGCAATGAAGTCTCCAACGGTATCCACACAAGAGTAAGATTCCCTAGACCCTTCTAGTCTTCCACAACACTTGAGAAAGCTAGAATGGAGAGGGAGAAGAGAGAGAGAATTTCGGCCAAGAGGGTTGCTTACCCTAGAATGTGTAAAACACTCATATTTAAAGACATTCTCCTCTTTAAGGGATGTTTGGTTACTAGTGCTAGCATGACCAAACATCCTTGAATAGAGTAATCCTATTCTTGGTTAATTTTGACTTTTAATTAATTAACCTTTAATTAATCAAAATCAAACTTAACTTAAAGACAGGATTCCCCTCTCACAAGTTTAAGGAACTCTTTTACCCTCTATTGTGTGTGACCCTTTGGGTTCACCCCAACCTAGCAGTGACTAGGGACATCTCCATGTCGCCTAAAATAGAAACTTTCTATTTAAAGGTTTAATTGAAACTATTCCAATTATGCCCTCATTGATAACACTTATCAATAGGCTTTCACTGGTCATGAGTGACGTCTAGCAATGTGTCATGACATGCCCTAGGTTTGGGTGAATAGCAGAACTATATGAACCCTTCTTGTTACTTAATCCTTCATCCCCTAATGTCACAGTTAAGATATTTAGGGTATGGATACAAGTCAAAACCCTATCTTAACTTTCTTGTCATATGTTCTTCAAATTATAATCTCAATAAGATGAACCTTATGAAACCCTTTCATATTTCATCTATCACTCTGGCCAGAGATTCACATTGAGAGTTATATTTAAGAACTGACCCTGACATTCTCTCTCATAACATTGAGAGTGATGATTCCTTATTGACCACTCATATGCCTTCATGCAAGACCTATTAGAGCCAATGAGTGCTGACTACAACCTTAAGATCAAGGCTGTATAAAACACTATCAAACCCTAATAACTCAGGCACAAGACATCCATGGTGTCTCAGGTCTTAGGATTACCAAATGGACGTAACATAAGAATATTCCTTTAACTTAATATCCATAGGAATATTCTAGTAGATCAAGTTCAGTGTACATATTCTCTAATATGCACCCACAGATTAACCTAAGTGTCCCTACACTGATAGGAAAGACTACCTATCCTCCCATTGGAGTTAGTTTAAATCTGTGCCACTCTTGCCGGTTTAATAAATGTCCTCTTTAATAAACCTATGAGCAGGAACACTTTAAGAATAAATGTATATGAGGAATATGAGTCTTCATATCTCAACAAACTTGAGATACACATTTCTCTTATCATTTATTCATGGACATTATCGTATATATAATTAAATATACTAACGATAAGCAGTACCTTCTTATCCTAATATGAAATAGATATGCACTTTAGGATTGGTTTTAGGGCATACCTCTAACAAGGCCATCTCCAACCAAAGTCGTCGTTGAATCCCCAATCTTTTTACAATGAATTCAAGGGGATATATGTGGGCCTATCCACCCAGCATGTGGACCATTTCATTTTTTGATGGTTTTAATTGATGCATCAACACGATGGTCGCATGTCTGTTTACTTTCTACTCGCACTGTGGCATTTGCTAAACTTCTTGCTCAAATAATTAGGTTATGAGCACAATTTCCTGATTATCCAATCAAGACAATTCGCCTTGATAATGCTGGTGAATTTACATCACGAGCATTTGATGACTATTGTATGTCAATAGGGATTAATGTTGAGCATCCTGTTGCCCATACACATACCCAAAATGGTTTAACAGAATCTTTTATTAAGCGTCTTCAATTGATTGCTAGACCATTACTTTTAAGGTCAAAATCACCTATTTCTACTTGGGGACATGCTATATTACATGCTGCAACATTGGTTCGCATTCAACCATCTGCTTATCATAAATACTCCCCATTACAACTTGTAATTGGACAACAACCAAATATTTCTCACTTAAAAATTTTTGGTTGTGCTGTCTATGTTCCAATTGCACCTCCACAAAGAACTAATATGGGACCTCAACGACGACTTGGGATTTATGTTGGATTTGACTCTCCATCTATAATTAGATATCTTGAACCCCTGACGAGTGATATGTTTACTGCAAGATTTGCAGATTGTAATTTTGATGAGTCAATATTCCCGCATTTAGGGAAAGAAAAGACAAAGCTGGAAGAACAACGTGAAATTTTATGGAATGTATCATCTTTATCACATCTTGATCCTCGCACAAATCAGTGTGAACTTGAAGTTCAAAAGATTATTCATTTACAAAGTATTGCAAATCAATTTCCAGATGCATTCACTGATATAAGAAAAGTGGTAAAATCACATATACCAGCTGCAAATACTCCAGCACGAGTTGATGTTCCTGAAGAACAACCTGAAAGTATAATAAAAAATGAATCTATGGCACGCTTGAAGCGTGGTAGACCTATCGGTGCAAAAGACAAAATCCCGAGGAAGAGAAAAGAGAAAATTGACGCTCTTGAAGAGGTCACAACATCATAAATAATAGATAGATCTAAAACAGGAACTCCTGAAGAGGCCATGACAATAGAAATAAATGACCAATTCAAAATTGGTAATCAAATTGCTCCTAAAAAAGCAAATGAACAGGTCATCGCTGAAAAGGAAATTGCTCCTGAAGAAGCACATAAACCTCTTGAAGAGGCATATGTGCATGAAAATAAAGAAATCTCAATAAATTATATCAGTGCGAGAGAAGAATAGGATCGAAATAAGATTATTGTTAACAATATATTTGCATTTTCAGTTGCTCTCGATGTTATGAAAAGTAGTGAGGATCCTGAACCACAAATAGTGGAAGAATGTCGACATAGAAATGATTGGCCAAGTTGGAAAGAAGCAATACAGGCAGAATTAACTTCACTATCAAAACATGAAGTTTTTGGACTTGTGGTCCAAACACATGAAGATGTAAAGCCTGTAGGGTATAAATGGGTATTTGTACGAAAAAGAAATGAGAAAAATGAAATTGTGAGATATAAAGCACGTCTCGTGGCACAAGGTTTCTCGCAGAAACCTGGTATTAATTATGAGGAGATGTATTCTCCTGTAATGGATACAATCACATTCCGATTTTTGATAAGTTTGGCAGTCTCAGAAGGACTTGATATGCGTCTTATGGACGTAGTTACAGCATACTTATATGGATCACTTGACAGTGATATCTATATAAAAATCACCGAAGGATTTAAACTGCCTGAAGCAAATCATTCGAAACCTCGTAACTTATACTCAATTAAGTTACAACGATCTTTGTATGGATTAAAACAATCCGGACGCATGTGGTACAATCGTCTCAGTGAATATTTATTAAAAGAAGGATTTATAAATAATCCAATTTGTCCATGTGTTTCATCAAGAGATCAGAAATTGGTTTTGCTATTGTTGCAGTATATGTAAACGATTTGAATCCTGTAGGGACTCATGAAGAGCTTACAAAGACTGCTACTTATTTGAAAAAAGAATTCGAGATGAAAGATTTGGGAAAAACAAAATTTTGTCTTGGTCTGCAAGTGGAACATTTGTCAAATGGAATTTTTATTCACCAGTCAATATATACAGAAAAAGTTCTGAAGCATTTTCATATAGATAAAGCTCATCCATTAAGTACACCAATGGTTGTTCGATCGCTTGATGTAAAGAAAGATCCTTTTCGTCCTAAAGATGATGATGAAGAGCTTCTTGGTCCTGAAGTATCATATCTTAGTGCAATTGGTGCTCTCATGTATCTTTCAAATTGCACTCGACCAGATATAGCATTTGCAGTCAATCTACTAGCAAGGTATAGTTTTGCACCAACTTAAAGACATTGGAATGGTATTAAACATGTACTACGATATCTTCGTGGAACAATCGATATGAGTTTATTTTATTCAAAAGAATAGAAATCCCAATTATCGGGTTATGCAGATGTTGGTTATCTATCTGATCCACATAAAGCTCGATCACAAACGGGATATTTGTTTACCTATGGTAAAACAGCTATATTTTGGAGATTTGTAAAGCAAACAATAGTTGCGACGTCCTCAAATCATGTTGAGATCTTAGCAATTCATGAAGCAAATCGTGAGTGCATTTGGTTGAGATTAATGGTACAACATATTAGAGAAACATGTGGATTATCATCCATCAAAGATAGCCCAACACATTATATGAAGATAATGCGGCTTGTATTGCACAGATTAAAGGAGGTTATATTAAAGGTGACAGAACCAAGCACATTTCACCAAAGTTTTTTTACACTCATGAGCTCCAGAAAAGTGGTGATATAGACGTTCTACAAATACGTTCGAGTGACAATCTTGCAGACTTATTCACTTCACTAAAGCATTACCAAAGTCAACCTTCAAGAAGCTAGTGCACAACATTGGAATGCGTCAATTAAAGGATCTTTCATTCTAAGCTATTACTCATTGAAGTATCCATATGAGGGGGAGCGTTCTTTTGAGGGGGAGTTATTGACAGGAAAAAAAAAAAAGGCCACACACTGTGCTAATAAGGGTTTTTCCGAGCAAGGTTTTAACAAGGCATATTCATTGTGTGGTGGACATCCAAGGGGGAGTGTTGTAAACATATGTATGGATGACCACCACATAAAGGTGGAACGTTACTCCTACAAGGAATTTAGTGTGGCAAGGAATTAAGTGTGGCTTAATTAGAATTCAATATTGAACTCTTAAACCGATGAACTTATGACTTTTTAAGTCATAATGTTTATCGGCTTAAGGCATCTTTTATAAGCCTATATAAAGAGAGAGAAGAAGTAAGAAAGGTGTGCATCAGGTGAGTGAATTATCAAGGCTAAAAGAGTGAGATTAAGAGGGGGCTCTCCTAGCTTGGGCTTGGGATTAAAATTGAGTGGATTATTTGTACGTACAATTGTTCTTAATAGTAAGAATCACTCTCCGTGGACGTAGGCAGATTTTTGCTGAACCACGTAAATCTTGGTGTTTTAATTTTATGTGCTTTGATTTACTTTAATTTCATAGCACAACTAACTATCTTGTATTAATTATAATGAGGACAAGTACATCAAGTATGTGACTAGAGAAGACACATAAAGCCCAAACGTCTCATAGTCACTCAACCGATCAAAACCAAATACTTAAAACACTTTACTATCACTACAAATACCAAACTAGAATACACTATGGACAACCAGAACTAACCGCGGGACTAGACTATATTATACTAGTAAAACAACCAAAATATCCTAAGCAACCGTAAAATACAAACAATAAGGCTATGTTTGGCCCCCATCTCTGAAAACAGTTTTCTGTTTTCAGAGTTCAAAAAAACTGTTTTGTCTCTCAAAACATGTTTGGCTCTGCCCTGTTTTCCCAAAACAAAATCTGAAAAATAGAAAACAAAACCAGTTTTAGGTTAAAAACAGAGAACAAAAAAAAGTTGTTTTAGAAGAACAAATTTTTGTTCTCAAAAAAACACGGGCCCAAGTTTCGACCTTCGACCTTCATATCCCTTCTCCATTCATCAACTGAATCATTTGCTCCTCCCAGCACGAAGAGATGATCCACTCCAATTTCTGACGATCAACTCCCAAGCTTCTTTCGACCTTCGAATCTCCAAATCTTCCAGCGATTTCCGGCGGCTGTCTTCATCTTCCGGCGGCTGTCTCCGATTTCCGACAGCTATCATCGGTTTCTGGCGAGGTAATCCGATAATAACCACTGATTTGGCATATTTGAGATTTATTCTAGTTATTTTAGGTTGTTATTCCTTGATCCATGTGTTGAGACTGTAGATCTAAATATATATTTCAGATCTACAGTATATTGATTATCACTACTGGTATTTGTTTATCTTCTTTATTAGTGATGTTCCTCTTCTGGATTGTTTTGATTCTCTTCTATGGAAATGAGACCTTAACACTACAAAAACACCTTCCAAGTGTTTGATAAATAGTCTCATTGAGACCTTATCACTACTGGTATTTGTTTATCGGATGGGGTTTGTGAAATTTATGATATTACCTCTGTTCTATGGACTTCCTTTTTTTGGATTCATAAAAGGGACTTCCAGTTGACCCTTGCTGATGGAATGGTACCTTAGTTTTGGATTAAGAAACATTTTTTCAGTTGATCCTTAATGATGGATGTTTTGATTCTTTCGAGGAGAAAGATGTTCAAGTGTTTTTCTTTCCAAATAAGAAAAGAAAAATCTGTTAGAGAAATGGTGTAAATTGGAGGAAACGAACATCAGCTTATCAATGAACTATAATCTAAGTGGCTATCTTTCTGCAAGTGAGAGAAAGGAGTCTAGTCAATGGATTTTTTTTTTTAAATTGAAGAATTCACTCTTTTGTCAACCAAGATGGATAACAGGGAATGAGATGTGAGACTGTAGAGGGTTGAAGAATCCCTTTTCTTTGTGAAGCCTAGGAACAATCATGGATAGAATCCCACAAATTACCATATGGTGTTGAAGAAAATCCCCTCTCTTTGCTATCTCTAGACCTGATAGAATAGTCAAAGCTCTGCTCTTGTCTTAGTATCATATACTTGTTTGTTATTATCTTTATGGATTGTATATGTCTTTGCCTCATGCAGGGGGAATTGTTACTGTATATGAAAAGAGCCATAATTCTTCTTCTTCTTTAAATATGTGAAAATGATTTTATTTATGGAGCCAGAAAGTGCAATGGAATGATCGCTGTGTTCAAAGAATAACCATTTATGTCTTGTTTGTCCAGCCAATGATTGTTTACTTGTCCTAGGAAAAGGTCGAGTTAAAACTAAACCACTAGAATTGGCATTTTACAATCAATGGACTTATCATATAAGAGGTTTGAATATATTCTTGCCAGTGTAATTATTTTGATGTAATCATCATGTTTTTATTTTTTCTTGGTTCCTTGGTTCAGACTTAGAGAGTGGCTAACTTAGAAGTGGTCTTC
>JAESVK010070153.1:0-19464 GCA_017140935.1 Hamamelis virginiana
ATATATATATATATATATATATATATATCTTCGTTTCATCATAACATTTTCATACGGAGTCCATTTTAGGCGTACTTTATATGTACGGAAAGCCTGTGGAGTCTAGTTTCTAATTTTGAGGTTCATTTGATTAGACAGGGATTTATGTATGTCTTTATTTATCATTCTTCCAGATCAGGATAGCCCGATAAATTACTCTTTTACGAGTTAGAGTTGCATTTGTGGGAAAAGGCTGAGTTTAGCAGATTTCATTAGCTAAGGTAGGAATATAACTATCATCTTTAACACTAATAATATGAATTTATTAAAATGATTCTTGTGAAACCTTTCTTTGAAATATATTTGGATGAACTACGATGCATGAAATTATAATTGTTTTGAAATATTATGTGTAGTATGATTTATATGAATTTGGTGATAGCATATGAAATGATTTCTTGTACTCATATTTGCAAAATGATCATATTATGGAATGATGTTTTTGATAAATTGTATTTATATGCCTTTCACGGATGATTTATACCTGTTTGGGAAATGTGATACTATTATGTAATGTAATACACGGAATGAATATATTTTGTCTCAGTCAGTATTCAGAAGGACGTAGTGTCCTAGGTTGGACCTGATGGAATATAAGGGCGTAGTGTCCTAGGTGGAGCCTATGAGCAGACCCAAAGGAAATAGCCCATGCAAGTGGCTTACCATCGATGAAGAACTCGTTGTGGTTAGATATTTTAGAATGTTGCGCTAGAGGCTCGTTAGTCTGAAAGACACCTGGTACTTTCGTGAGCCAAATTTATGTGATAATGGATATGGATGAAACAACAGTATTTTGATGGAAATGGTTTATGAAATATGAAAAAACCACACTGAAACTATAAATGTTTTAGAAATACTTAATATTATTATTATTTATAAAATAATTCTTGCATCGGTATTATTATTGTTAAATTGAGGATAATATTCCTAACTGTTGTGCTTCATACAGCAAATAAACAAGATTTCTAGTAGAGGAGGGCTGTAAGGGAACTCTAAGCAGTATTTGGAAAGTAGCAGTGGTCGGGACCGGTCAAAGTTTATTTACTTTTTTTGCATTAAAGTAATGTTGAACTATTATAATATTATTCTATATGCCTGGGTTGTGGGCATTAATTTTCTATTTGGCTTTGTTGGTATTTTGTCGTATTTGAGTATCTGTATAAACAATTCATAACATATCATATTGTTATAATATATCTTTTCTATTTTGATTGTAGAAATATAAATGAGCAAAAAATATTGTATCTTCAATTTGACACTTGTCAACCCACTCTGTGTGGTTGGCATAGTAGTCAAATTGGGGCGTTAAAGAATGGTATCAGAGCTCATTAGTAGATCCATCATGGAAAATTCATGCATAGCATGTAAATTCAAGTATAGGGATATAAAGTAGATATAGTTCATGCATCATATTTGTATGATGATGGGTAGACATACCAGGTTGGATTGAATTTTCCGTTAATATTGAGCTGTTGGGCTCTGTGAATTTTTTTTTTTTTTAATAGAGGTTTTTGAGGAATTGATTTTTATATAAGGATTGGAAAATTTGAATAAGTAAAATCTTTGTTTTGGTAGTATGGATACATACTGTCTAAGGAAGGTTCTGTCTAAGGAGATTAGTATTTGAGCGTGTCCAATGTGACCCTCCAATCTTTCCTGAGAACTTACTTAGTAAGTACTATTCATTTATACGGTAAAATCGAGATAGTATTAAGAAGAGATTTGAAATTTCTTGATAGCTTTAATCTCTAATAAAGTGTGGCAGTTTGTTTTGAAGAATATATGGAAGAAGGAGTACTCGTCAAACACGTGAGGCAGGCGAACCATCTAATCCGTCTCAAGCTACAGGAATTAATGGAGACATGCAGGATTTTCTTCGAGAAATGGCTGCTCTAATGAGGCAGACTAATGTACGGAACATTCCAGAGATACCTAACAAACCAACGACTCACAAGGATTTTGGGCGAATGAATCCCCCAAAATTCGAAGGAGAACCAAATCCTATGATGGTTGAGCGATGGATGGACTAGATTATCCAAATATTCAAAATTGTGGGAACACCTGATGAATACAAGGTGAGTTTTGCTTCGTATCAACTTAGAGGCTCATAGATTTGGTGGAAGATAGTAATAGCTAACCGTGATGTGAATGCTATGATTTGGAACGATTTCAAGGATGCGTTTTCAAGAAATTATTTGCATGATGTATATAAGCAAGCTAAACAGGAGGAATTTTGGAAAGCTACTTCGACGAGACATTACTGTGTTGGAGTATGAAGCCAAATTCTTGGAGCTATCCTAGTACGCAAACCTTATGATCCTCACTGAAGAGAAAAAAGCCAGGAGGTTCGACAGTGGCTTAAGGCCAGAAATTTGAGATAAAATTTTTATATTAAAACTTTCTAATTTGTCTGAGGTAGTTGAGAGGGTTTTTTGGGTAGAAAGAGAAGCCCCTGAAATTCAGAAATAATTTTAGAGAATAATGCAAAGTGGAAATAAGCAAGGGCAAGGAGCTAGGAAAAATTTTGTTAAAGGTGCAGGTCGAGGACAAAATTCGTGGCAATCTTCGAATCAAAGCCAAGTTGTGGTGTCGAATTTTGTACAAGGGCAAAGATCAAATTCGAGAGGTTTTGGAGCCCAAAGGCGCAAAGTGGGTAGAGGATGAAATATTTCCAGTGGAACGAGCGGAAGTTCGGGGTTTTCTAGCTGAAGGGCAAGGGGTTCGCTTTATCAACGTCCATGCTTTGGAATTGGTAGAGGAGGAGTAAATGAAAGCAGTGAATCGACGGTATGATTTGGATGTGGAAGGTTGAGACATTTTCGTCGCGATTGTCCATTGCTATTGAGGAATCCGACATCTTTGCCAGTCACTCAATTCCAACCACCTCCTCAAAACTCTCAAAGTCAAAATTTTCAGCCACCACAGTTTCGACCGCCAGCACCACCTCAGAATCCATTTCGTCCCTTTTCTACTACTATGATGCAGTAGTCTCAGACTTCTTAGGCTTCTCAACAGACCTCGTCAAGTAGAACACCGCAAAAACGCCTATGCAGGGGTGGAGGAAGAGGTTCTGCTTCTGAACGTGTCTTTGCAATGGTGCCACCTACAGTTGAGGCAGCAAATGATGTCGTTGAGGGTATGCTTTCTTTATTTAATTATGGTGTGCGAATGTTGTTCGACTCAGGAGCTACTCATTCATTTATCAATTTTGATTACACACTCCGGATGAAGCTTTTGTTTGAGTCTTTAGATTTTCCTGTGTTTGTTTTTACACCGGTTGGGGAAAGTGTAAAGGCAAAAATTGTGTGCAAGTCGTGTATCATCAGGATAGATGGTTATGAGTTGCAAGTTGATCTTATCGTTATGCCATTATATGGATATGATGTGATTCTATGAATGGATTGGTTGTCTTCTTACAAAGCAATGGTGGATTGCTTTGGGAAGAAAGTAACATTGTTTTTGAATGATGGTAGAAAATTTTGTTTTGCTAGTGAGCAGGGTAAAATCTTACTGTTTCCGAGAAAGCTGAAAGATATTTGGCAATCTCAAGTAAATGGGCTTATCAGTATTTTTGTGGGGTTAGATTTAGATGATATCGATTCTTCCAATTTTGAGACCTTACCTATTGTGAGAGAATTTCTTGACGTTTTTCCTAATGAATTACCTGGGTTACCTCCTTATCGAGAGGTGGATTTCTTTATTGAAGTCAATCCTAGTTCTAATCTTATCCATCTTCCCTCTTATAAAATGGCTCATACGGAATTGAAAATCCTTAGAGAGCAGTTAGACGATTTGCAAGCTCAGGGATTCATTAGGGATAGTCATTCTCCGTGGAGTTTACCTATTCTGTTTATAAAGAAGAAGGACAACATTTTTCGATTGTGTATTGACTATCGGAAGCTGAATAAAGTGACAGTGAAGAATCGCTATCCTTTACCTCGAATTGATGAACTGTTCGATCATTTGAAGGGGTCTTGCTATTTTCAAAGATTGATCTTCGTTCGGAGTACTATTAACTTCGTGTCAAGGAGGAGGATATTCCAAAGACTACTTTCAGTACTCGCTATGGCCTTTACGAGTTTTTGGTGATGCCTTTTGGTTTGACAAATACGCCTACTGCCTTTATGGACCTAATGAATAGGGTGTTTCGGCCTTATTTAGATAAATTTGTCGTAGTTTTCATTGACAATATTCTTATCTATTCTAAGACCAAATAAGAGCATACCTCTCATCTCAGAAGAGTGTTACAACTCTTAAGAGATCATCAACTTTATGCAAAGAAGGAAAAGTGTGAATTTTGACTAACAGAAGTAAAATTTCTTGGTCATTTGATTTCTCAACAGGTTATATCCGTTGATCCTTCAAAAATAGAAGTTATGCTCAATTGGGAGAGACCTAAGAATGCCACGGGTATTCGTAGTTTTCTTGGACTTGCTATATACTATCGTCACTTTATTGCGAACTTCTCTAGTATAGCAACTCTTTTGACTAAGCTTACCCAAAAGAAAGTAGCATTTGTTTGGGATGACAAGTGTGAAGAGGCTTTTCATGAACTTCAAACTCGACTGACTTCTGCACCAGTTTTGGTGGGTTCTATCAGTGGTTTGGGTTATACCGTCTACTTTGATGCATCTCGACAAGGTTTGGGCTGTGTTTTGATGCAAAACGGTCAAGTTATTGCGTACGGTTCTCGTCAACTGAAGCCACATTAATTGAATTATCCGATGCACGATTTAGAGCTAGCTGCTGTGGTGCACACTTTAAAGACTTGGAGGTCGTACCTGTACAGGGAGAATTTCGAAGTGTTCACCGATCATAAAAGTTTGAAATACATCTTCACTCATAAGGATTTGAACCTGAGGCAACGCCAATGGGTGGAGTATATGGAGGACTACGATTTTGACTGAAATATCATCCTGGGAAAGCGAAAGTCGTTGCTGACGCCTTAAGCAGGAAGTCTCACCCTCGTGTCTACAGTTTGGCTTTGGATAGGTGGGTGATGTGGAACGTTCTAAAAGATTATGCGATCTATGTTTTTGGTGGAGAGGAATGAAGAAAGACGTTGCTGAATTTGTGTCACATTATGGAGTATGTCAACAAGTGAAGGCGGAGCATCAAAGACCATTGGGTTTACTTCAACCGTTGCTGATTCCGGAATGGAAGTGGGAGCACATCACCATGGATTTCGTGACTAGACTACCAAAAGCTGAGAATGGATGCGATGTTGTTTGGGTGATCGTGGATAGACTGATGAAATCTGTGCACTTTTTGCCAATCAAAGAATCAGATAAAATAAATGTGTTAGCTAGATTGTATATCGATGAAATTATTCGATTGCATGGCGTGCCTGTTTCTATAGTTTCAGATCGAGATGTAAGGTTCACTGTTTGTTTCTAGGGAGCGTAGAATCGAGCATTAGGGACTCAACTAACTATGAGTACAGCACATCATCCGCAAACTAATGGACAGTCAGAGCGCACTATTTTGATTTTGGAAAACATGTTGCGTGCTTGTGCTATAGACTTCTCAGGTAGTTGGTATATGTTGGAGATATGCCCTAAAACCAATCCTAAAGAGCATATCAATTTCATATTATATTTATTAGAAAGTAAAACTTATCTTGTATATTTAAATATATATGGTAAGGTCCATGAATAAATGATAAGAAAAATATATATCTCAGGTTAATGAGATAGGGAGACTTATATTTCTCATACACATTTATTCTAAAGAAGTTCCTTCTCATAGGTTTATTAAAGTGGACATTTATAAACCATCAAGAGTAGTACATATTTAAACGAACTCCAATAGGGGGATAGGTAGTCTTTCCTATCAGTGTAGTGACACTAAGGTAATATTTGGGTGCATATTATAGAATATGTACACTGAACATGATCTGCAATAATATTCTTATGGAGTTTAGTCAAAAGAATATTCTTATGTTTCATCCATTTGGTAATCCTTAGACCTGAGGCACCATAGTTATCCTATGAATAGGCCACTTGAGTTTGATAGTATCTTGTACGTCCATAACAAACAGGGTGTAATCGGTACTCATTGGCTCTAATAAGGTGATGTATGAAGGTAAATGAGTGCGCAAGAAGAAATCATCACTTTCATCTTTGATGAGAGAGAATGTCAGGGTTTGTTCACAAAAATAATCCTTATATTGAATCTCTGGCCAAAGTGATAGGTAAACTGTGAAAAGAGTTTCATACATATTCCCAAGCATAATTAGGCGATACATGCCCAATCCCATGGCTAAGAGCCAAGTAACTTAGGGGACAAATCCTAAAAAATACCAACAGTTACACATAAGGGTAAAACTGACATTACTGAAATATCTCCCTCACTAAAAATAATTTGCCCAAAAACCAACAAAATCATAAACTACATTTCACAAGCTTTCAGTACAAATAAAGAACGCCCAAAATGGAGTTCGGATGAAAAAGTTACGCGCGTTTTAAGTCCAGGCAAGATAAGGCTTGAGGAAATGGGCAAATAAGCAACTAGAAGGAAGTTGGATCGATCCAGACCCCACTTGGATCAATCCAGCACGAGCAGAACACTAAAATGAGCCTGAAACATGAAATCTTCAATCCACAATCAAACATACACCCCTAAAACTCAAAAATAAGGTTCCAAAGCTTAAATTTATCCAATAACATGCTTGATCTACCCCCCAATCACCAAAAAGAACATCAAACCCCCAAAGAAAACCCCAAACTTAACACAAAACCCACTTGAAATCCACAACTCTTCAAACCCTTCATCCAAAACGCCAATCTCAACCCAAAACACTTGCAAATCACCTAAACTTACCAACAAAACCCAAAAGCAAGGAACAAAACACATGAATCCACCATGATCAACCTCAAAACCCTTACACAAACCCATAAACCTTACATGCAACCTTTAAAACTCATAAATCCCAACAAAACACATAACTCAGCCATGATTCCTCTCATCAATCACAGTCAAAACACCAAGTCACAACCAAAACCCCCAAAAACAAGCTTCTAACCTCCCTAAATCCAAAAATACTCAAGGAAAGAAGTGAAAAACTACGGTAAACAAGCATAAAGCCTACCTTATCACCAAAAAGGTTGAAGTCCGGCGAACTCCGAAGAAGATTTGACATAAATCCAATGGCTGCACCCCTTCTCGGTTGCTGTCTCCATCACACTCGGCCCTCTCTAACTCTCAAGCACGTAAATAAAAATGGAAACCAAACATTCTGATTTAGGTTTATAAAGAAATTAAAGGGGACTAATTGGGTATTTTATAAAAGCTTTTAAATCACATTTTGTTTATTTTCAAAGTCACCCCAAACTTTAAAGATAATTATAAAGTATGAATTTTAAAAAATTTTGGGTTATCACAACAGTATCCCCTTTTGAAAATTTCGTCCTCGAAATTTAAAATCACAAAAGCATAGAAAAGAAACAAGGAACACATTCTCACACGTCTAACTTCAATCCACATGACACTCCTTTCTGACCAACTCCGACACCTTAGGTAGAACACGGTCCATTTTCTTTACACTTCCCTCTCAAGTATTGTCAATGTCGAAGCCAAACTTACATTCCACAATTGTAGTTCTGACGAAATTTCACCTGTCGCTAGAACAATTTCTTTAAAATATGTCTTTAACATGATCAAGTTATGCATAAGAAGTAAACTTGAATAACTGCTTGGCTAAGGAACCACTGAGCCCTGATCTTCTGCATTGAAGCTCCATCGGTTGAAATGCTTTAAACAAAACTCTCTTTACCCCAAAATCAAAGACACCAGACCTCAATGAAGTCGAAAAACTAGCACTAGCAACAAACTACAGCTCTTACCTCAATCCCATGAATGCCTCAAGTTGTTCAATCATGCTGAGATATCACTTTGCGAACTACTTTTAAGCCCATTGCCTCTGACCCGATCGATTCTTCCGTAAGGTGCTTCTTCTGCTCAAGTCTCCACTAGTACCCCCTTTTGAATATCCGAACCAAAGTCAAAATGCAAAACCCGACGATACACTTATGATGTCCTTCCAAGCGAAACAAAAAGGCATTAATTTCCCCAGAAGCTTCAATTATCGCAGTTGTAACTTCTCCGATGCTGATCCACTCACAGCAATTCTTGATCGATCAAATAACAGGTCACCGCGGTAAATCCTCAGCTTCAACACTTTAGCGATTCCACGTCATCTTATATTTCACCTTATCATGCTTTACTTGTTGTTTTACCCAACCGCTAACGATGCCATACTCTTCTTGCCCAAACACTCACAATTCAAAACCATTTCCAAGAGAAAAGAAAAGAAAAGAAAAATCATCACGCTTCCACTGCGCTAACTCGACTTACCATACTAATTCCTCCACCAAACCAAAACAAATAGACTTCTCAAAACATAATACATTTTCAAGGAAGAAATCAACATCCCTTTTAAACTTCTTAAAACATTGCCTAACTCGGCACTTGCTAATTCTCAAGGCTTCACTATAGTGAATTTGTGGGTGCATATTACAAAATATGTATACTGAACTTGATCTGCAAAGAATATTCCTATAGAAGTTATGTCAAAGGAATATTCTTATGTTACATCCATTTAATTGGTAGTCTTTAGACCTAAGACACCATAGCTGTCTTATGCATTTGTTGCTAGCGTTTGATAGTATCTTGTACAGCCTTAGCCATAAGGTTGTAATCGGTACTTATTGGCTCTACTGAGTTATGCATGAAGATGGATGAGTGTGCAATAAGGAATCAGCACTCTCACTTGATGAGAGAGAATGTCAAGATTAGTTCACAAAGATAATCCTCAAAGTGAATCTCTGGCCAGAGTGATAGGTAAACAGTTAAAAGAGTTTCACTGCATTTACCTTATTGAGATTATATTTTTTGAAACTTATATCAAGTTGTTAAGATAGGGTTTGACTGTTAACCATACCTATTATCTTAACAGTGACATTAGGGGATGAAGGATTAAGTAACATGAAGGGTTCACATAGTTCTGCTATTCACCCAAACCTAGGGTACGTCATGATATGTTGCTAGATGTCACTCATGACCAGTGAAAGCCTATTGATAAGTGTTATCAGTAAGGGCATAATTGGAATCGTTTCAATTGAACCTTAAAATATAAAGTTTCTATTTTTGGGAGAAATAGAGATGCCCTGTCCACTGCTAGGTTGGGGTGAACCCAATGGGTCACACACAAACAAATAACATAAGTGAGTCTCTTGAATTAAAGAGAGTGGGGAATATCCTAATTAATAATTAAACAAAAGCCTTATTATTAATAGTTAATAATTAAGGAGTTTAATTATAATTGGAAATAATATTAATAGAAACCCTAGTGGTTATCTATAAATATAAGGTGATGGGTCAATGCTAGCACAGGGTAACTACTCATCAAAAGTTATGAGGCACAAAGAGAGTGGGAGAGAAACCCTAGGCCGTGACCTAGCCCCCCTCCCAACCTAGTCGTGAGCTCCCTCTCCCCTCTCCAAGCTTGTCTCTTCTACTTTGGTGAAATGCAAGGGTTCTAGAGGTTTTGTGTTCGTGTGGATACCATCGGAGGTTTCATACACTTTGAAGCTCGAGTAAAACTACATTGAAAGGCAAAATCAAGTAAGTATGATTTAATGCATTAAATATATACTCTTGTTTAATATATACATGGTTCCATGCTTGTTCGAATCCATCCTGGATTTCGATGAAGGATTCAAAAAATTTAAATGTATTTTACTTTGTCTTCCGAATCCAGTTTCATTGATATCCTTTCTGTGGTATTAGAGCCAAATCAAGTATAACCATGTATATGATGATGGCTATAATGGAATAATTAATTAAAATCAAGTTTTAATATGGTTTTGAGAAACCTTTAGAATTCGACCATGGAGGTTTACCTCCATTGTTCTTGTTTTGTTTTGATATTAAATGGCATATAGGAATTTTTTAAATCCCTTAATAGGTTTCGGCATTGTGGGCTACCTCTCAAGGGTTTACATCATAAAGTTTTTGACAAAAACCCCATTGATGGATTCGGCAACATTGGGGCTGCCTCTATAGTATTTTGGATGCTTAGGGTTTGTAGAAAACCCAATATGGAATTCGGATAGCTTGGGGTTGATCCCCTAGATGTCACGGCCATTGGGGTTTAATCCCCTTCATGAGTTGTTACTTAGGGTTTGATAATATAAAAAAAAAAAAGCCCCCTTGCATGTGGTGGCACCCTCTCTCTCCTCTATCTCCTTTTTCGGCCACTAGGGTTTTCTTTAACCTTAGTTGATTCTTGATTGCTGTGTATGATGATTTGGGTTTTGGAAACCCTACAATCATCAACCATGGATGAATCTTGAACTTTGGAAACCCTAGGTGTAAATGGATGATGTTCTTGATTTTAGGAAAATATGAACAAAGCTTAGTTTTTTGTGAAAACAAACTTTAATGGCAATATGGGGTTCACGGCCATGGGGTTTTCACCCCTTATGTGATTCGGCCATGAGGGTTTCTCACCCTCTAGGTCATGGCTACTGTGGACCAGCCTTTTTGACGGGGCTTGTGGTGTCCACATCATCATCGGGTGATGATTAGGGATTTTTAGAAAACAAACAAAAAAGGAGTCGCCACCTTATTTTTAAGGAATAAGGAAACCATGAAAATGTTTTATTTTAAAATTAAAAACAAAACCAACTCCATTCCAATGAAAAGACAGTCTGCAAACCAAAGATGGATCCGGGGGCTAGGTTACGACGTGGGAAGGTTCCAAGCTTTCACTTGTAGGCACCCACCTCGCCCTAATTACAGGACTTCTAATTTATTTGGGCTATTTAAATTTCTTATTACAAACAATCCTAAATAATCTAAATCAACCAATAAAGTAGTGATATAAATGCAGTAATCTATATTAGTTATATTAATAATAAAAATATATACAAACAAACCCTAAGAACCTAGAATACCCTACGGGCATCCTAGGGCGGACTTGAGCCCTATTAGCGCCTACATAACTTACTAGTATCACCTAGCAAGTATCAAAGTCCACGTAGTTCGACTACCCTAGGACTCTCCTATTGTAATCGATCACATCATCAAAAGTATTCAACTTAATTCAAGACTCTAGCTTCGAGAGTTTTTTATTCATTTAAAATCATTTATTTGAATTCATTTCAAATTAAAAGACTTTCATAAAATCCAAATATTCTAAATAATTCTCATCTTTAAAATTCAATTCCAATTGAAAATCTTTTTCAAAGAATTTTCAAGAAAACAAATCATATGGGGAGGAATCTCATTCCAAGGTAAAAATCTTAAAACATTTCAAATTCTTTTGAAAATCATTTAATAATCAAATCTTTCATAAAATCATGTTTATTTCATAAAAATCACATTAAAAACCTTTTAGGAAACCTCTCGAAGATAGACACTCAAATCAAATACAATACTCAAATCAGATAATGGTCTTTAGAACAAAGGACAGTCCTAGGGAAGGTCAAGTGACCTTCCTAAGCCTAGGGTCTCTAACTAACCCTAAAGTTTGTCTAAAATCCTAATATACTAATGCAAATGCATGCTGTAAATTAAATAAATTAAACAAATATGCATGATATTAATTCTAACAATGCATGAAAATTCTCCTAAATGCACACTAATTTTACTATGTGATCCTAGGCATATTTCTAAGTTAGATTTGACCCTAAATTGATTTTTAGAGGTGATTTAAGGACATAAACAAATCCGGACATATTTGAATATGAACCCTAAACTACTCTAAAAACCATGAAAACAAAGAATAACAATGTGAAGGTGACCTAGCATGCTTTCTATATGAATATACTATGAAACTACTACAAAAATCATGCAAAATATGGCTTAAAAATGTTAATTAAACCACTTTAAAACATGTATTCAAATCTGGACAGATTTGAATACATATTTAAAGTAGCTTAAAAATCATCTTTAATCCATAAAAATATCCAAATAAACACCCTAGCATACAATCTATCATGCTTAACTAAATTACCATGCAAAAACATATCAAAAACTAACAAAAATATGCTTAAATAATCAATCTAAACACAAGGGAAGGATCTTACCTTCGCACGCTCCCTCGTACACAATTTATATATCCAAATCATCAAATTTTAATCACAACGGAAGGATCTTACCTTTGCACGCTCCCTCGTACACAATTTATATATTCGAAATGACAAATCCATTTCGAATGTTTAAATGATTATAAAAGCATGAAAAAGAAAGACTCAAGACTCATCACATATCTAGAAATGAATCAATATACCCACACGATCATTAATACCACAAGATTTCAACAATATGTGAATATATTAAAACATTGATCTAAGCATATCTTACTCACATACAATCACGACAAAAATCATCCTAAACATACTTACACTCATAAAATTATATAAAAATATCCTAAACATTCTAACCACATGAAATCATAACAAAGCTAACCCTAATCATGCATATTCACATAAAATAATAATAAAAGACTCATCCTAGACATGATTGCTAGCATAAAACAATAACAAAATTAATCCTAACATATTAACTCACATAGAATCACAACAAAAGACAACCTAATCACATATACTCTCATAAAAATCATAATGAAAATTACCCTATCATATTATCTCACATAAAATCACAATGAATAATCATTAAATCAAAACCTATATATTGCTAAACATACGAATAAGCTACTGCCCAATGCTAAAAAATGAACTACATATCATATTCTAGCATGCAAACATATTAAATAAACACCATGAACAACAAAACTAAAAACTATCAATATCCTATCATGCATAAACAAATAAGAAACCACCCTATCATGTTAAACATTCTCATAAAAAAAAGAAGGTGATCCATCTCATACGAGAATGAAGAGAACTTACATCATAGCATCACAGATTTATATAAGAATCAAGGAAAACAAAACTAAGATTGAGGATTTACCCTTCTCCCTCCTTCTTGGCTTTCTTCCTTCAAGCTTTCTAGCCTTGATTCCTTCTTCTCCTCTCTTTCTTCTCCACTTAGGTTCTCTCCTCCAATGGTGTAAAAAAATCAGATTTGTAGCCTCCCTTCTCAACCCTAGAAAATCCTCCCCCTCTTTAACTCTATCATGGTATATTTATAGAGTTAGGGTTTTAAACCTTGAATGGTTGGGATTAAATGCACTAAAACTCATCCTAAGGCTTAGAACAATTCCTCTTAGGGTTTCCCAGCTGAAAACCCTCGAATTTTCCCTAAAAAAATAGAATAAGGTCGGGTAAAATGGGTGAGAAAGTCCAAAATTGCCACAATTGAAAAATGGGAGCGGGCATCCTGATGACCATCCTAGCCTGGACGGCTAGCCGTCTTGGGCTGGACGGTTGGCCGTCCTAGCTAGGACGGTCACCGTAGTGACTTTCCCAATTTTCTCCCATTTTCATGGGATTGTCGTATTTTTGCCATATTTTGCTCAATTTGAATCCAAATTCGATGATTCAGGTGTTAAAACGACCGTGTTTTGATCCTCTACATTTTTTTGAAGGTTTTGGGTCAAAAATGCTTGACCATGGTCAAGGGTTTTAGACAAAAGCTATCCAATTAACCCGGTTGTGCCAAAATTGGTCATATGACCATTCCTTGTTTTATAAAATTGATCAATTAGGCTTGAACCACTTCTAAAAACATGGTTTTAATATGAAATTGGTATTTGAAAACATGTTTTGAAAATCTTTAATTTTGGTGAAAATGACCAATTACGGTCGATTTGAATAAAACCCTAATTCAGCTCATTCTTACCCGTGGGATCGATTTTGGGCGAATCTATCCCAACCATTCAAAGGTTCAATTAGCACTCCCACTACACTCCCCACATCCACATAAACCTCATGAAACAATCCGTTTCGAATTCGGAGGTCATTCGGAAATTATACGAGAAAAATGACGAAAATGCCCCTCAAATCGCAAAAACCCTAATTACCTACGAGCTCTCATCAGAATGTCATGAAAATTTACAGGGATGTTCTAAAACACCTCAAAAGTCAAATGCAACACAAATGGAAAGATTCTAATCCAAATGTACACGTGAAATAATGAATTGTCCTCTTTCTTCAAAAAAAGGCAATTTAGGTAGTTTGGTCTTTACACGGCCAATTCCTCACCAAATAATCCACTCTTCGAGTTGATCATTTGTATAAGTATATGATAGAAATAATTGGTAAAAATGGGGTGTCCACAGCTACATGGGTTTTAGAAACCCTAATATGATTTACATGTTCTTGATTTGATCCCTTAGGTGTTTTGCTATCTAGGGTTTGATGAGAAACCCTAATGGATTTCGAACCACATGGGGATGATCCCCTATAGGTTTCGGCCTCTAGGGTTTTATCCCCTTGATGATTTGATTTTAGGTTTTTGATCAAAATCCCTAACATAGTTTCGTCCCTCTCTCTCCTCTCTCTCTCTCATAATTCAACCACTGGGGTTTTCAAAACCTAGTTGGTTCTTGTTCATGGTGGCTCATGATTTGGATTTTAGAAACCCTATAATCAAAGGCCATGATTGATTCTTGGAGTTTTTGAAACCCTAGGATTGAATCGATGACTTTCTTGTTTATGGAAATTGGATTGCATCAAGCTTGGGTTTTAGAAACCCTAGCTATCATGGCATTTAGGGTTTGGGAAACCAATTGGGGTATTTGGCCATAGAGGTTTTCTACCCTCTTGGATTCAGCTCTTAGGGTTTTGAACCCTAACAATTGTTTACTTGCATGCTTGATTAATTTTGAAAGTGTTTTATATTGAATATTGATTCTTGTTCTTGCTTAATTTAAAATTGTTTAAATTAGCATGTTTAATGGAGTTTTGTTAATAGTTAACAATGGACATTTAGGGTTCTTTGAAACCCTAATGAAATATAGCATGGTGGCTGATTTTTGGTTTAAGAAACCCTAAATCATATTAGGTTTGTTTCTTGATTTGAATTAGAAAACCTAATCCTCAAATCTTGAAAAACCTCAATTTCCTATTTTGAATTGTTCAAGTTTAGGAAAGTATCCTATTCAAATTTGATTCTTTCTATTTTGATTTAGGATTAAAAGAGGCAACCTAAATAGGGTTTATGGAAACCCAAACTTGATGGATTAGGTAAGGTTGATGAAACCCTAGCCCTAACCCTAACCCTAGCTCACTCTCTCTCCTTCACCTAGCTCACGACCACTAGGGTTTTGGAAACCCTAATGGCATTTGCTATTTGATTTGTTTTATACCTAATGTCCTTCACATATTTTATAAATTGTTTATAGTGATTTCAAAATTATTCTTGATAATTTTGAAAATCTAAAGTGAACAAGTAGGATGCATGAAACTAGTTTTTGTAAAAACCCCTTTTGGTATTTTTGAGAGTTTAGGCAATACATGTGATGTATTGATGTTTTAATTTGTTTAAAAACATTTAGGGCTGTTGCTTAATGATATATTAACATGTTAAAAGTGTTTTGGCATGGTTATATATTATTTGGATCAATTTTAAAATTGTTTTAAAGTTAAACAAGGTTGTTGTTTTTCTGGGCAGCAACTATGTAAGTTTTGTAAAATCCATGAAAATTGTTTTTATACATTTACAAAGCATGCCACCTATCAACTTCATTAATTTAATGTCTTAGTTAAGTTTAGGAAGTGTTCCCATGACTTAATATGACCTAGGATAGCCGTACTAAGGTTTTTGTGATTAAGACTCAAATCTGGAAATTCTGACTCTTCATCACAAAATGCCTTAAAGTGATACCAAACGTTGGAATCACTACAAGAAAAAGAGGTATTTACGGCGTTTTTTTAACGGCGTTTATATCTAACGCCGTAACAAGTGGTTAAAAAGTCATGCTTCCAGTGTTTTATAATATAAGTCGTAAAAGCATTAGTATTTACGGCATTTATTAAACGCCGTAAAAAGGTATAGTATTAACGGCATTTTTTAAACGCCGTAAAAAGATTTACTTATTAACGGCCGTAAAAAAAATAGCATTAGTATTTACGGCGTTTTTAAAACGCCTTAAAAAGTATAAGTATTTACGGCGTTTTTCAAATGCCGTAAAAAGTCTGCCATGAAATTTCCTTTCCCTCATTTTCTTTTCTTTTTCCCGCGCCTTAGTTTCCTCCACTCATCGATCCAATGTTTTTAACAAAATTCGTAAATACATTCACGGCGTTTAAAAAACGCCGTAAAAAGGTATAGTATTCTCGGCGTTTGTCAAACACCGTAAAAAAGTTTGATTATTCTCGGCGTTTGTTAAACGCCGTAAAAATATTTTGTATTCTCGGCGTTTGATAAACGCCATAAAAGAGTTTTGTTATTCTCGGCGTTTGGTAAACGCCGTAAAAAGGTTTCAGTATAATTTTTGTTACCCGCGAAATATCCCCTCTTTTCTCTTCTTTCCCTCTTTTGTTTTCATTCCCCACGCCTAACCCTCGATCGACCATTTCTGCAGAAATCCTCCCACCTGGAAGCCATGCCGCCGTCACCCCCACCGCCGTTCACCCACCGTTCACCTCCTCTTCTTACCGCCGTACTCCACTTTCTCTCTCTCTGATCTTGCTTTGCCGAACTCTCATACTTTTGAGTAAGGGCTTGCTCTAGATCCTTATGCTCCAGATCCAGATCTCGATCCATAGTTCCCACCGAGAGAGATACGGCTAGCCGGCAGCTCAGCTCGTGATTTTTGGACCACCGTCGGGCAAGGTCTGGTTGAGGGGATCCCGAGTTCCAAGCACGAAGTCTCAACATACCGATCTTGAGGTATGTTTTTTTTTTTTTTGCTTTCTTTGTTTTATATTTTAGGTAGATGGAGGCAGTGGAGTTCGAATAGAGTTTCTAGGCGATGAGGTTGTGTTTATATGAAAAGAGGATTTATGGGCTTTGTTTATTTAGAACAATTTTCACCTCTTTTGGGTTTGTTGAGTTACATTTGTTCTTCAACTCTGTTTTTCTGGTTTGGTTTGTGTTCGTTTTGTATTAAATTTATATTTCTCTATTTGGGTGCTGTATATTTCTG
This sequence comes from Hamamelis virginiana, assembly GCA_017140935.1. Lineage (NCBI taxonomy): Eukaryota > Viridiplantae > Streptophyta > Magnoliopsida > Saxifragales > Hamamelidaceae > Hamamelis > Hamamelis virginiana. The sequence goes on from JAESVK010070153.1 coordinate 17,099, forward strand.
TTACCCTCCGTTTGGATGCTAAGAAAACTGAGGAAAAGAAAGGAAACTAAAATCTTGATAAGCAGCTGTGATATCACATAGCAGCTGAAGTTTGCTGTGTTTGACTTCGTGTTTTCTCATCTCCTGTGGGGATGGAATATATATGATATAATAAAATTTATTGCATTAGTTGTTAAATGTTGATAAACAAATGTGTATGAATATGGAATATTTTATTAATGGGATTACCCGGGTGGTCTCAACAAAATATTGCACATCCTGAAATGCAACTGTCAGTGGCTCAATACTGCAGAACTGTCCTCCCTGTATGACCAGCCATTCTCTCTTAGATATTGCAAGATATAAATACTGTGTATTTGCTTCATCTCTGTGCATTATTTAAACATTGAAATTTTCATAAATAGGAGATTGATCTCACCAACTGGCAATGGCTAGTTAGTTTTAGTGGCTAGCTATTTAGGTAACATAAAAATTAGTTTGATCATTTTTAATTTCACAAAAAGTTATTTTTTATTTTTTATTTTTCCTGTTAACTTATTCAAGCTGTGTAGAAAATAAGGTATAAGTAAAGTTTATTTTATTTTATTTAAGAGTGGCAAAGCTCGACGCAATTTATGAACACAAACTTAAATCAAATGCGAAGTTAGTTGGTTTAGGTCTAGATTGATCATGTTTGGGTCATAATCACATTAGCTTGCCTAATTTGTATCTTAAACTGATAATTTTAATATCAATCAATTAACTTAACCTGTTTGTCAAAAATTGATAATTTTAATATCAATCATATACAGCTCAAGGTCTGAAGCATTCAAGACAAGCTAGAAGCCTCTTATGATTTAGTCTGTAGATACTTTGATCCTTAGTGAAATAATGATGCTTCTTATGTTTAGTTGAAGTATTCCAGTGCTTTGGGATGCTTCAATGCTGTTTCCAACTGAAAGATCAATTTGAACAAGAGCATGCTTATTGATTTCTGCTAATGTATTTTAGCTTTCTCTTCTGATTTGGATTCTAGGGTACTGTACCTTTTCAGCAATTACATAGGTCTTCTGTATGGTGGAAGGTGTAAATCTGGATAGTATTTTACACCTTGGTCGGGAGGTGCTTATCCTTGAAAGAACTGAGTCTTGTTTGGGGAAGATAGATTGACCTAGATTCAGAGTATGTTACCCTACCTTTCTGTTTCTCATTGCGCCTGTTGCTGCTAATAAATTTGAGAAGGTATTAGAGACTTTCTTTGGAAAGCGAAGAAGATGGTTTCCATTTCCACCTAGTTAAGTGGGAGGCATGGTCTCCGAGAAATTGTTGAGAGCCTTTTTATTGTGTTTTTCATTTAATAAAGTTCTCCACTTCTTCTTTGGTAGTGGCTGTGTAACTAGGATACTGAATGCCTTTCACGAAAGTGATCTTTGAAAATATAGGAGCTCCATTGGCTGTAATAGTGATGAAGTGACTTATTCTGGTTCGGGTTTGTGGGGTATTTTGTTAGTTATCGAATGATCTTGACCTTATACTCACTTTGATGTGAATGGTGTGTGGATCAGATGCTGAAAGGATTGGTGGCATGGGGATGATCAAATTTTTGTTCAATTTCAATTGTTGTTAGCTTGTTCTGTTGATAGAGACTCGTTTGTATGTCATTATGGCTCACTTAGCTCAGTTTCCCTATCTTGGACCCCTCTATTCGAGAAAAAAATTGTTGGGAGTTTCAATGGTTAATACTATCAATTTGAATGAAGGGGAGTTTGATGCAAGATGGGGGCCTTGGACACACAGAAAGGGCCTTTTCTCTGACAAATCCCTCTTTTCTCATTTGCATCAATCATTGCCTCCCATTTTTCTTTTCAAGAGGGTTAAGACGGCCTGTTTTCACTTGCCAAGTGTCCCTCATGTGGACAGCTGAATTGGTTAAGATTTTTATGTTTGGTCAGTTGAATAGAAGAGGCCCAGTTTTGGTAACCAGATTATGTGTTATGCCAGCAAGGACTCAGGGGATCATCTATTTGTTAATTTTGCTTTTGCTTCTTTCCTTTGCGGCACTTTGTATTCCTGAATTGATATATCCTGGGTGTTCACCACTTGTGTTGCATATATATTTTTTCTGGGTTGGTGCTTTATGGCATAGGGTACTACCAGTAAGTTGGTTTGGAAGCTCGCTATCTCTGCTATCCTTAGGGTGATTTGAAAATAAAGGAGTGCACCAGTTTTTAAAGTGGTGCAATTGTACACCCAGTAAATGGCAGGTGGAATTAAATGTCTCCTCTTCAACTGGGTTTTGCTTACTTCAAAATTAGAGAAATTAGATGAGGCTCTATTCCATAACGTATGGAAAATTGATATATATATATATAGTGAAATGATCTAGT
>JAESVK010070157.1:0-20394 GCA_017140935.1 Hamamelis virginiana
AAAGCTGACAGTTCCTTATGGATCATAGATAAATTTCATGTTTATTATGAATATCCAAATCTGTCTAGTTAAGTTATTTGTGAGAACTAATACATCAGATATAAATCAAGCATTCCTCATCATTCCAGTAGATAATTAGCTACTCATAACGATTGAAAGAAAATTCAATTAAAATTCAAAGCATAAGTTAAACTAAGAAATAATGAAATTAACTTCAACAACTTAAATTAGATTAAACTGAAACTTGTTACAGATTAAAACGAAATAATAACACAGTTACAAGATTAAACTGTCACTAAAACAAGAACTAAACCTATCTAATTAAGGAAGAGGAGACAGAAAAACCTTTTCTTCTCTATTCTATGTTAAGGAAAGAAAATTACATATTTCATAAAAAGAGCAAACTTGCTTATATACAAAAGACAAGAAAATACAATTTTGCCCTTCAAAAAGTCAAAAACTAGAGATATTTTGGCTAAGGCGGCGCCCATTACCGATAATTAGTAATACAATTATCGGTAATGGCTCTTCTGACAAGGCTTTATGACCATCAATTATCGATAATGGAATAAGGAACTATCGATAATTGTCTTCTGCAGGAAACTGGAACACCAAAAACTTCACAGAATTATCGATAATTGGAGAACAAGCTATCGATAATGGTCTTGAACTGGAACTGGGCTTGAATGGAAATCACATGCTTATCGATAATTAAAGATAGCTCTTATCGATAATGGCTTCACACAGCAACACACTGGACTGCAGCACCATTTGACTTATCGATAATGAAATTATGCCTATCGATAAATTCTGCAAACTGAGAAATTGAAGGCTGCATCAATGATCCAATTATCGATAATGGATATGATACTATCGATAACTCTCTTCTTCTGGAAATGGCAAGCTGGCATCTTTTGAATCAATTATAGATAATGATAAATATAATTATCGATAATTGCTCTTGGCAGGGCATAAAACTCAAACTTTGCTGCAGCTGATTTAGTGCACTACCGATAATTAGCTATGTAATTATCGATAGGTATGCTTTTCTGGTACTTTTGACTTGACAAATGAGTTTCAACTTGCTTCAAAACTTTCCTTGCATTTCTTAAGCTTTTTGCAACCTAATAAGAATCCATTTATCCTGCAAGGTCAAAAACAATGGCTTCAATTTAAACCACTTATATTATCCTACCTATGTACACTTTATTTACCAAAATGAACTGAATTAACATACAATAAACTGCATGATTGCATAACAATCATATGCGAGTGTATTGTTGACCGAGTGAGAGTTACTCCAGGATTAGGTCCTTGTGATATTAGGAATTACGTGAAATCGGATTATGGGATTGGTATTACTTATCGTGTTGCTTGGTCCGCTGTTGATAAAGCAAGATGTGAGCTCTTTGGAGATGAGTCTACATCGTTCAATGATTTGCATTGGTACATTGATGAAGCATCTAGAAACAATCCTGGCAGTTATTTTAATCTTGAGTTTGATGAATGTGAAACACGATTCAGGAGGTTTTTTTTTTTTTGCATTTCATGCATGCATATATGGTTTCAGCTTCTGCAGGCCTTTGATTTTCATTTATGGTACTTTCTTGAAAGGGAAATACAAAGGTCACTTATTATCTGATGCATCAAAGGATGGAAATAATGGTATTATTTTCTTATAAAATAAAATTATGTTATGTTTATGTATTTAGTTTCTATGCACGCCAGATATAGATTTATCTCTGTTATTCTGCGTTACACAGATAGATTTATCTCTATAAATTTGCTCAATTATTTAGTTCACATATAAACGTATATATATCATTTTTTGTTTTACAAATTTGTAATATTGTTGTGTTTTTTGTTTTTGCAGCTTTATTTCCAATTGCGTTGCTATAGTCGATGTTGAGAATTATGAGAACTTGTGTTGGTTTACTGAAAATCTGATTCCGACGAAGAATACTAAAGAACGGCCTTTCCTTTGCCCTGTGGAGTTGGTTTGGCTTTCTTTGGAGGTGGCTGTCTCACTAACTCAAGAAGGGAAATGCCCTTCTCAGGTTCACGCGGCGGTTGCTTGCGTTACTGAACAGTTTTGGCTTTTGATTTACTTGATTTCTTGGCCCCTTGATCGGCCTTCTTTTTGGCTTCCTCTTCTGCCTTTGCCTTTGCCTCTTGTTCTGCCCTCTTCCTATCTTCCTCAGCCTGCTTTTCCTTGATGGCTGCCAAAAGCTCCTCAGTTTGCTTGACTCGTACCATTGTCTATCTCAAGTTTTTCCAAACAGTAACACGATAAGTTAACGTTCAACTAAATTTTAGCAGCATTTCCCAAGAAAAATGGAGATTTCCATATTACAGAAAATTCCCAAATACACATCCACACACTCAAACTAATCCCATAAATCAAAATTCAAATTCAGAAATTCAAATGCACAATAAGAACTTACCTTTCTTCGTTAGAGATAAAAGATTTGTTCCCATAAGCTTATTTTCTCTTTTTATGCCTTGACAGCTCAAACTTCTAACAATGGAGAGAAATCTGGTATGGGTTTATGTGAATGAGGAGTGGGTTTTATAGAAAATGAATTCGGTAATGGGGGAATGGAAGATCGTGGGAAAGATTGTGGGATTAATGCTTTGAATGAAGAGGAGTTGAGAAGAGGAAAGGTTTGAAAAGAGAGAGAGAGCTGTGAGGAATGGAATGGGGATGCTAATCGCGCACGAACCAGCTCGGCAGTTGAAGTGAAGATGAAGGGATGGCAAGGTGGTGCAGTTACGTGGGTAGCATGGGAGAATGAATGGAGCAGTTCGTGGCTTATGTAAGAAGCCACGGACTTGAAATTTTATCAAATGGAATGTAATAAGTGGGGCGGTCACTGACGGTTTAAATTTTTAACTCAATTATCGATAATTGAGTAATTGTAACTATCGATAATTGACCTGCCCTGCAACAAAATTTGAGATTCCAAACTGGATGATTATCGATAATCAAGATATCAAGTTATCGATAAGTATAGCCTTCAGGAAAGGGTTATGTTAAAGCTGAGATTCAACTACAGATAATTCCAGATGTAATTATCGATAATGGGCAATTTTTTTTTACTTTTCTTTTTTTTTTTTTTAATTTATTTTTTTTATTATTGAGGGAACAATTCTTTTATCAAAATGAAGATTGGCAGTACCTTTTTCTGACTGTGTTTCCACTAGCTGCTCTTTTCCTCATTTGAACTTTCTCTGTCCCATTCAACTGATTACCTAAGTCTGCTCTGATTCACCCCATACTTAGCTTTCCAGAGCCACAACTTCAACTGAAATTACATAATCCTCACTTGAACAATCACACCAATACTGATGGAATAAGGTTACCTAGGTATCGAAAAATCTGGCAATGAGTCACACAGCTTCAAAGGGGTCCTAAGGGAAACTTTGACACGAAAGGATTTTTAGCTCGAAGGACTCCAAAGACGGCCTTAAATCATTTCCTAACTCAGTACAATTGTTCCAATATGATCATAATGCATTCACATAAATTATTCAAATTTTGAAAAATATGCATAATGAATGGAAGAGATAAGAACTCACATCAACAATCAACTGCCACAAAATCTCGCCACTACAAGGAATGACTCAAATAATATGAGGAATCTCACTCTCTTGAGTAACAAAGTTGAGAATTTAACAAGTTCACAAATTCACGTATGCAGGATCAAAAGATTCAAATTTGAATTAAATCAAGCATACTACAACTTGTGTACTTTGACAATAAAAGGTATGCAATGATTATAAAAGCTTGCAAATATACCATAATATGCACACAATAAGTGATATTTCAAAAAAAAAAAAAATTAAATGGGACCAAAATTAGCACCAAAAGTGCTCTCCCCCCAACTTGAGATCAACAGTGTCCTCAATGTTGAAAGGAAAACCAAAAAGAAAGACTATAGAACTAATAATATTTACATCTAATCAGGAAAAAGGAAAGAAAACATTATCAAGACATATTTATATATACAAAACCATATGTAAGTAGCGAACACTACTTACCCACCGGATCCTGGTAAACAGGATCAACCAGAAGTTCTTCAGTTACGTCAGAAGAGAAAGTTTCGAGAAAAGGTTTAAGTCGTTGACCATTAACCTTGAAAACATTACCTGACTGAGGGTTAAGAATATCGACTGCTCCATGCGGATAGACTTGATGTACAATAAAAGGTCCTGTCCATCTTGACCTTAACTTACCTGGAAATAAATGGAGTCGAGAATTGTACAATAGAACTTTCTGTTGTGGTTCAAAATGTTTTCTCATAATATTTTTATCATGGAAAGCCTTGAGTTTCTCCTTATACAATCTCGAACTGTCATAAGAATCTCTTCTGATCTCCTCTAACTCATTGAGTTGTAATTTTCTGTGCTCGCCAACTTGGGTCAAATTATAATTCAAATTTTTAATAGCCCAATATGCTTTATGTTCCATTTCAACCGGTAAATGACAAGCTTTTCCATAGACTAGACGATAGGGAGACATTCCCAACACCGTTTTGAAAGCAGTTCGATAAGCCCATAAGGCATCAATTAGCCTTTGTGACCAATCTTTACGGTTGGGATTCACAGTTTTTTCCAAAATATTTTTAATCTCTCTATTTGCTAGTTCAGCTTGTCCATTTGTTTGTGGGTGGTAAGCAGTCGAAACTTTATGTGTAACTCCATATTTCTGCATAAGTTTTGCAAAAGGTTTGTTACAGAAATGGAGTCCACCATCACTTATGATTGCTTTAGGCATTCCAAACCGACTAAGAATATTTTCTTTTAAAATTTTCAAAACAACAGAATGGTCATTAGTCTTGGTTAGAATAGCCTCTACCCACTTGGAAACATAATCAACAGCAAGTAAAATATAGAGATTTCCACAGGAAGAAGGAAAAGGACCCATGAAATCAATGCCCCAACAATAAAAAATTTCTAAAATCAAAATGGGAGTCAAGGGCATCATATTTCTACGAGTTATCCCTCCTAATTGTTGGCATCTCTCACAGGACTTACAGAAATGATATGAATCTTTGAAAAGAGAGGGCCAGTAAAATCCGCATTGCAGCACTTTCGCCGATGTCTTCTTAGCAGAGAAGTGTCCTCCACAAGCTTCGGAGTGGCAGAACGATAAGATTGATTTTTGTTCATTCTCTGGAATACACCTGCGAATAATCTGATCAGCACAGCATTTAAACAGATAAGGGTCATCAAAGAAGAAGTATTTAACTACGGATAAGAACTTTTTCTTGTCTTGGGAATTCCAATCAGTTGGAATTTGTTTTGTCACAAGGTAGTTAATAATGTCAGCAAACCAGGGACAAGTAACAAGAGCAAACAGTTGCTCATCAGGGAAAGTTTCAGAAATAGGTTGAGTTTCAAAAGAATCGTCAAAGATGATTCGCGACAAATGGTCGGCCACTACATTCTCAACTCCTTTTTTATCTTTGATGATAAGGTTAAATTCTTGGAGGAGAAGGATCCACCTGATTAATCTTGCCTTAGCATCCTGCTTAGTGAACAGATATTTTAAAGCAGAATGATCAGTAAAGACTACAATAGGAGTTCCTATCACGTATGACCTAAATTTGTCTAATGCAAATACTACTGCCAGAAGTTCCTTTTCAGTGGTGGTATAATTCATTTGCGCATCATTTAATGTTCTACTGGCATAGTAAATAACATGTGGCTTACCATCTTTGCGTTGCCCTAGCACTGCCCCTATAGCATAATCACTTGCATCACACATCAATTCAAAGGGCAAGTTCCAATCGGGGGATTGCATAATTGGAGGGGAAATCAACGATTCTTTTAATTTTGTAAAAGCTTCCTCACAATCAGCATTCCAATCGAATGGAATATCTTTTGAAAAGAAGACAGCACAAAGGACGTGCAATTGCACTAAAATCTTTAATAAACCGTCTATAAAAACCTGCATGCCCGAGAAAAGATCGGATGTCCTTAACACTTTTAGGAGAAGGCAGCTTAGCAATTAACTCAATTTTTGCCTTATCTACTTCAATGCCCCTTTTGGACACTATGTGTCCAAGGACAATTCCCTGATCTACCATGAAATGACATTTTTCCCAATTCAAAACAAGATTATTTTCTTTACAACGGAGCAAAACTTTTTCAAGATTAGTCAAACAGTCCTCAAAAGAATCACCAAAAACCGAAAAATCGTCCATAAATACCTCGACGATCTTCTCTACCATATCACTGAATATTCCCATCATACATCGTTGGAATGTACCTGGAGCTTACATAAGCCGAAAGGCATGTTCTTGAAAGCAAAGGTTCCAAATGGACAAGTAAAAGTTGTTTTCTCCTGGTCTTCCATAGCAACTTCAATTTGATTATAACCGGAGTATCCATCTAAGAAACAATAATAAACATGCCCTGCCACTCGTTCCAAGATTTGATCAATGAAAGGGAGTGGAAAATGATCCTTCCTAGTGGCCTCATTCAACTTCCTATAATCTATACACACACGCCAACCAGTAGTGGTGCGTGTAGCAATTGAGTCCCCCTTTTCATTAGTCACTACAGTTACTCCAGATTTCTTAGGAACAACATGAATTGGACTTACTCATTTGCTGTCAGCAATTGGATAAATGATGCCCACATCCAACCATTTTAACAATTCCCTCCTAACAACATCCTTCATGATGGGATTAAGACGCCTCTGAGGTTGGCGAGTGGGTTTAACATTTTCCTCAAGATTTATAAAATGGGTGCATACAGTAGGGTTTATTCCTCTAAGATCTGCAATAGACCAGCCTAAAGCAGTTCTATGTTTTCTTAGCACCTCTAACAATTTGATTTCTTGGTCAGTCTTCAAATGAGAAGAGATAACCACAGGAAAAGTTTCATTTTCTCCTAAAAAGGCATATTTCAAATCAACTGGTAGAGTCTTCAACTCTAGCACTGGTGGTTCAACAGAAGATGGTAATAATTTCTTTTCTGATGGAGGTAATTCCTCAAAATGAGGTACCCAACCATTTACCTCCATCACTACATCATTATTTAAAACAGAGGAATTAGAATTTACCTCATCTTTCATACTTACCTCTCTACCCTGATTCTTTACCAGATCATCACTCTCATCTTCAGAATTCAATTCAGAGAGAAGTTCCAAGTGTTCTTGAACAACTGTATCGATCAAATTGACTTGTTGATTATCTTCAACATCATCATTTTCTTCCATTTGCCTACACACATTGAAAATATTTAAGTTAACTGTCATATTTCCAAAAGAGATTTGCATAACACCATTTTTACAATGAATAATGGCATTAGAAGTAGCCAAAAATGGTAGCCCTAGGATGATTGGGATTTGAGTCCCTGAGTCTGGTACAGGCTGAGTTTCTAACACAATAAAATCCACAGGGAAATAGAAGTTATTGACTTGCACTATAACATCTTTTACAATCCCTTTAGGCCGTTTCACACTACGGTCTGCTAATTGGAGATTGATTGAGGTTGGTTGCAACTCCCCTAAATCCAATTGTTGATATACATGATAAGGAATTAGGTTCACACTTGCTCCAAAGTCAATTAGTGCATGCTCAATTTTATGTTCACCCATCACAATTGGAATTGTAGGGCACCCTGGGTCTTTAAGCTTAGGTGGAGTATTGGCTTTCAAGATAGAACTAGCCATCTCAGTCATAAAAGCATCCTTAGGAACATTTGTATTTCTCTTTTGAGTGCATAAATCTTTTAAAAATTTCGCATAAGCTGGCACTCTTTTGATAGCTTCTAACAAAGGAAAATTGATTTTTACCTCTTTAAACATGTCCAGAATCTCAGTATTATCAGTAGGTTTCTTGAACTTTCTAAGCCTTTGAGGAATAGGTGCAGGAGGAGTATAGAGTTTTTCAGCAACCTTTTCGGGTTCTTTTTCCTCCTCATGTTCCTTAGGAGTTTGATGTCCAAGTTCAGGTAAATCATTTTGTATGTCATCCCCTATCTTTTGTATATTTGAATCCAAAATAAGTTCATTTTGAATTAATTTCGGGTGGATGATTTTATCAACTGTTTTACCACTCCTTAAAGTGGTGACTGCCTGAACTTGTTCAACATTTCCCTCACTAGTACCTACAGAATCTACATTATTCTGTCCTTTAGGTGCTTGGAAGGATTGGGTAGGAAACTTACATTTCTCCTGCTGCAAAGTACCTACAGAAGTGTTAAGTTTAGAAACCTGCATTTTCAACTCATTGACAGAATTACGAAGGTCAGTATTAGAAACATTCTGACTTTGGATAAATTGAGTAACAATATCTTCCAAGTTTCTTTTGTGTGGAGGTTGATAAACATATGGATTTATTTGGTTTTGCTGAGGAGCAAAATTTGCTTGATTTTGAGATGGTGCAAAGTTAGCATTTGGATTTTGAGGAAACCCTTGTGCTTGAGGTTGGTAATTTAGAGCATTACCTGGATGATTCTGGAATTGCCCTTGAGGGTAATATCCTTGCTGTTGTTGCTGCTGTGGATGGAACTGCTGTGAATTCCCTTGTGAAGGATCTGCATTTTCATTTCTCCATTTAAAATTTGGATGATTTCTCCAGTTTGAATTGTACGTCTCTCCATAAGGGGAATTTGAAACTTTCTGTTGTGATCCTTGGTAAATGGCATTCACACTGGCTTGGTCATTACAAGACTCTTTGAAAGTAGGATACGAAGGACAATCATCAATTGAATGCCCTTGTATATTACACAAATTACAAAATTCAACTTCCTTAGAAATAGGTAATGTAGAAACTTCATTTACCTTCTTCATTTCCAAGGCTTCTACTTTCTTTATTGATCGACTCAGACGACGAGGGAGATTATTCCCCGTCAGTGATCAGAATTAATAATTTATAAACCGCGTGACAATTAATCTCAATTCGATTGTGATCAGTGAGCACGGGTGTCGAACCACTGGGAAGTGCAGGTTTATATTAAAAAGACTCTTTAGAATCAATTCAAGTGGAAAGAATATTATCAATTAAATTGGTTGGTGGTAACTGCTCCGATTGGGTCGAAGCGAAAACGAAGTAAGTTTAATTAAGCTTAGTAAAAATGCAGTTAAGTTGGTGGAATGAGCGGAACTTGGGTGAGAAGTCCATTTGAATGTCAATTAAACAATTTATGTTTATAAAATCCTCACTATAGTAATTATGTATGGTGGTTCTTCCAACTACAAGAAGGAAGTCCCAAAAAGATTATGAATACAGGACCGGCAAGTTTATCCCCGAAAAGAATGGAATATCGCTATCCACCTTAAATGAGGAATAAAGCATGCTGGTTTGTATTCATACCAATAAGAACCATTGCATAATTATATAATTGCAATCACAGATGTACAATTATATGATATTATATTCGGCAATAGTGTGCGGTACAACCTTCACAACTATGCAATCACATAATACAAATAGAGGGATGTTTATAAAATAGGATTGTAAAATGAATCCAACTTCATCCTCACCCAAGCTTGGAGTATTAGCTACACATCACTGGAGGATAATATCCTTTATCCAGGCAAGCTTTTGGGGGTCACGGGATGGAAAAAGAAATAAAAGCGGTAATTAATTGACTGAATAAATAAGGAAAAATGACAGAAAGTAAATAAAGAAAAGTGACAGAAAGTAAATAAAGAAAAGAAAGGACTAAAGTAAATACAGAAAAGAAAAGACTTAAGTAAATAAAGAAAAAGGCAGAAAAAGTAAAGAACAGTTCTCAAGTGAGAACTGAGCCATGCATAAAAAGAAAATAACAGAAACGTAAATGACTGAAAGTAAAGACTTAATCGGATAGAACAATCCTCAAGTGAGAATTGAGCCAGGCATTGTAAAGAAAAATTGCAGAATTGGAATTGACTGAAAATTGAAACTACCGATTGAAATGCGAAAATAAACTGTAACTTGAATTAAAATTAGCAGAGTAATGATTCAGAGCATAAGTCATGAACCCTCAAAACGTCGTCGTTACACTTCTATTTATAGAAGGAAAAGGTAAAAGACGCTAATACCCTCAAAATATCCCAAAATATCTATTATCCCCGCAGCCGCCCTTGACTATCGATAGCGAAGGTTCGCTATCGATAGAGGTGCTATCGATAGCGAATCTTGGCTATCGATAGTCAAGGTCAAACTTTGACTTTCTTTGCAGATTTCAACGTCTGCTCTTTTGGTACTTCCCTCGGCTGCTTTGGATCGTTTTCGGACGTTCCTTGATTCGAGATGCTCTTCAGGGCTTCATCGGTGACGACTTTATTTAATGGTAATCTGCACATATTTCTTAAAACAGAGATTAAACCCAATTGTACAGATATTCATGTAAAACGCTATTTATTATACAATTATATATATAAGAGAACATAGAAATACCCTAGTTGAATGGTATGATTGAGGTACAATCATTTATCAATTGAGCTAATCTAGCCTGAGTTTCATCTGGTTCTTTTACAGTAAATTTGCCACTAGCTGTTGGAGTTCGAGACGTTTCTGGGATAGTGTTAACTTCACAATCATGTGCTCGTGCCGAAATGAAATCCAAATGATCCCAAGCCTCTTCAGGATTTTTTTCAAAAAACATGCCATTACTCATCATTTGAATAAACATTTTGGTACCCGAAGATAACCCTTGATGAAAATAATTTATGAGTTGGCTTAAATCCATGCCATGATGAGGGATTGCATAAGTTAAACTTTTGAATCGTTCCCAAGTTTTGGCAAAAGATTCATTGGTTTTCTGTGTAAAACATTGCAATGCCTTCATTAAAGCATTAGTCCTTTTTGGTGGGAAAAATTTATCAAAGTATTGTTGTTGCAATTGAGTCCATGAGAAAATAGTGTTCTCCCTAAGATACATCAACCATTTCTTAGCTAGGTCTCTAAGAGAGAAGGAAAACATCCTCAAACAAATTATATCGTGTGGTGCGCCAGTATATAGCATTGTACCACATGCTTCTTCAAAATCATGCATGAACTCATATGGATCCTCTGACTCAAACCCATGGTACAAGGGTAAGAGTCTCACCATATCAGGTTTTATAGGAAATTCTACTGCGTCACGAGGCAGCACGATACAACTAGGTAGAGAATATCTCTGAGGATGAAGAGTCTCTCTAAGAGTTCTTCGCTGAGGGGCCAATGGTTGGTGTAAGGCTTGGTACTGAGGGTATTGATTATGAACTACCCTACCCACAACCTGAGGTGGTTCATTAAAATTTTGACCATTGGTAGCCTGATTCTGCTCAATACCTATACCAGTATTATTTCCAATTCCACTTCCACTTCCTTCAGCATTATGAGAATTTATAACTTACTCAGGATCAAAATGAGGGTTCTCCATATGGGGAAATTCCATTGGGAACAGTTCTGATGTGCTACTAACAGAAAAATTAGAGCTTATATTTACTGATTCTTTTTTATTAACTCTTACAAGTCTATTGGATTCGTCTCGAATCCAATTGGACATGCACTAATTAAGAAGAAACACTCTGATGATAATTACAATGGTTAAACAATGATCAAGTGAAGAAACTTACCGGACTTGCAATGAAATTGCAAGTTACCTCTAGCTACTTCAGAATTGACTGCTTCTCAATTGTTGCCAATCCCCGGCAACGGCGCTAAAAATGCTTGCGCGTATAAAGTGCAATTCAATTCGAAGCGTAGGATCCACCATTGCAAGCATAATCTTTCATTGAGTCCCATGGTTGTGTCCACAGAGATAAGCGGTCATTGAGAATTAAGAAAATCCTTCCCAAAAGTTGTTTAAAGTAGATAAAAGAAAGAAAATATATGGGTGGTTTGAAATTTGATTTTGTGTAAAATACACAAGGTTTGTTTATAATCTTACTGAAATATAGACAAACTGGAATTCAGAGTTCAACTCAACTATATCTTTAGTATTAATTCATCACAATTTTTACTCATCTTAGTAACACTGAAAAGTGACCTCAATGGAAGATTTTACAATATAATTTTAACCAACTGTTCAAGAAATAGGATATTCATTATAAACAACAATTTAATGACAACATCATACACTTGGAACGCCTTTACTGCTAAGAACTACCTGTGGCAAGCACTCCTGTCAACAGATGGTAAAAGCTGACAGTTCCTTATGGATCATAGATAAATTTCATGTTTATTATGAATATCCAAATCTGTCTAGTTAAGTTATTTGTGAGAACTAATACATCAGATATAAATCAAGCATTCCTCATCATTCCAGTAGATAATTAGCTACTCATAACGATTGAAAGAAAATTCAATTAAAATTCAAAGCATAAGTTAAACTAAGAAATAATGAAATTAACTTCAACAACTTAAATTAGATTAAACTGAAACTTGTTACAGATTAAAACGAAATAATAACACAGTTACAAGATTAAACTGTCACTAAAACAAGAACTAAACCTATCTAATTAAGGAAGAGGAGACAGAAAAACCTTTTCTTCTCTATTCTATGTTAAGGAAAGAAAATTACATATTTCATAAAAAGAGCAAACTTGCTTATATACAAAAGACAAGAAAATACAATTTTGCCCTTCAAAAAGTCAAAAACTAGAGATATTTTGGCTAAGGCGGCGCCCATTACCGATAATTAGTAATACAATTATCGGTAATGGCTCTTCTGACAAGGCTTTACGACCATCAATTATCGATAATGGAATAAGGAACTATCGATAATTGTCTTCTGCAGGAAACTGGAACACCAAAAACTTCACAGAATTATCAATAATTGGAGAACAAGCTATCGATAATGGTCTTGAACTGGAACTGGGCTTGAATGGAAATCACATGCTTATCGATAATTAAAGATAACTCTTATCGATAATGGCTTCACACAGCAACACACTGGACTGCAGCACTATTTGACTTATCGATAATGAAATTATGCCTATCGATAAATTCTGCAAACTGAGAAACTGAAGGCTGCATCAATGATCAAATTATCGATAATGGATATGATACTATCGATAACTCTCTTCTTCTGGAAATGGCAAGCTGGCATCTTTTGAATCAATTATCGATAATGATAAATATAATAATCGATAATTGCTCTTGGCAGGGCATAAAACTCAAACTTTGCTGCAGCTGATTTAGTGCACTACCGATAATTAGCTATGTAATTATCGATAGGTATGCTTTTCTGGTACTTTTGACTTGACAAATGAGTTTCAACTTGCTTCAAAACTTTCCTTGCATTCCTTAAGCTTTTTGCAACCTAATAAGAATCCATTTATCCTGCAAGGTCAAAAACAATGGCTTCAATTTAAACCACTTATATTATCCTACCTATGTACACTTTATTTACCAAAATGAACTGAATTAACATACAATAAACTGCATGATTGCATAACAATCATATGCGAGTGTATTGTTGACCGAGTGAGAGTTACTCCAGGATTAGGTCCTTGTGATATTAGGAATTACGTGAAATCGGATTATGGGATTGGTATTACTTATCGTGTTGCTTGGTCCGCTGTTGATAAAGCAAGATGTGAGCTCTTTGGAGATGAGTCTACATCGTTCAATGATTTGCATTGGTACATTGATGAAGCATCTAGAAACAATCCTGGCAGTTATTTTAATCTTGAGTTTGATGAATGTGAAACACGATTCAGGAGGTTTTTTTTTTTTTGCATTTCATGCATGCATATATGGTTTCAGCTTCTGCAGGCCTTTGATTTTCATTTATGGTACTTTCTTGAAAGGGAAATACAGAGGTCACTTATTATCTGATGCATCAAAGGATGGAAATAATGGTATTATTTTCTTATAAACTAAAATTATGTTATGTTTATGTATTTAGTTTCTATGCACGCCAGATATAGATTTATCTCTGTTATTCTGCGTTACACAGATAGATTTATCTCTATAAATTTGCTCAATTATTTAGTTCACATATAAACGTATATATATCATTTTTTGTTTTACAAATTTGTAATATTGTTGTGTTTTTTGTTTTTGCAGCTTTATTTCCAATTGCGTTGCTATAGTCGATGTTGAGAATTATGAGAACTTGTGTTGGTTTACTGAAAATTTGAAAGAAATTATTTCTGATGAGTGTGTGTATACTGTTGTTTCTGATCGCCATAAAGGTTTGATGTAAGTTGTTCCGGATGTTTGGCCAGAGTGTCATCCTACATTTTGCCTTTACCACCTAAAGGCAAATTTGAGGGACAAGTTGAGGGGTTTGAAGGGCGAGGCGAATGAGGCAATTATCTCTAAATTTGGTGATTGTGCATATGCGCCAACACCAAAGTATAATCAGAGAAAGGAATCGCTGCTGTCCCATAAATTAAAGAAAACTATTATTGGTTTTCTTGACAAAATGGATCCAAAACATTGGTCTAATACATATTTTGAAGGGCGTCGTTATAGTGAGATGACTACAAATGCCGCGGAGTCTTTAAATGCTTTTGTGGGTGAGGCGCGCGACAAGCTTGTTATAAAAATTT
Organism: Hamamelis virginiana; assembly: GCA_017140935.1. Classification (NCBI taxonomy): domain Eukaryota; kingdom Viridiplantae; phylum Streptophyta; class Magnoliopsida; order Saxifragales; family Hamamelidaceae; genus Hamamelis; species Hamamelis virginiana. The sequence goes on from JAESVK010070157.1 coordinate 14,489, forward strand.
TTGATTGTATCTATTATTTGGTTATGGAGAAATTAGCTGAGTCCAAAAAATTGTCAGCCGCCTGGAATTTGATAATATGTCCCAAAATGGGTGCGAAACTTCAGAGGCACTTGAATTAGGCAGAACATGGGAGGTTCATTCTGCAAATTCAGTGGTTTTTGAGGTATGCTCATTTCCATCTAACATGGTTGATATTGAGAAGTGCACTTGTACCTGTTTTCAGTGGCAATTAAATGGATTTCCATATGCACATGCTGTTGTTGCCATTCAAAAGAGCAGAAGAGATGTGGATGATTTCGTAGACTATTTATTTTATGTTTCTAATTTTAGGTTGATGTACTCAAAGCCAATATACTCCGTCCCATCTGTTGGGAAACAATATTGGTCATGTGATAATGAATTCATACACCCTCCCAACAGTAAAACATAACCTGGTAGGCCTAAGAAATGAAGGATTCATTTAAGAGGAGAGAAAATAAGACAAATGAAGTGTGGCAGATGCGATCGTTTTGGCCACCATAACAGGAAGACAAGCAAGGGACCTTTGTTTGGGGAATAATTTTTAGGGGAGTATTTGTTTGGGGTTCATATGTTTGAAGAAACAAATTTTGAATAACATTTATTTGTTTGAGTTTTATAATAGAACTATGGTTTACTTTTGAATTAATGTTAATTAATCTTTTTTGAATGCTATTCTTCTTGTTAAAAATTGTTTAGCTTTTCGCACATTAATTGGAATCCAGCAATATTTTGTCCATTTTACAATTCCACAAATATGAGTTAATGAACACATGAATGTATTTATACAAGGAAATGAAGAAATTAGTTGTGGGTTATATTTTGTGGACTCTCTAAATTAGCTTTTGACATAATATGAACATACCCCTTTCAAATTGTTTTCATGGGAACATCAACAACGATGTCTATTAGTTAAAAAATGCAATAGTCTGTAGGTAATAATCGTGGATTTTACATTCAGCATGAGGGTGTTGATATATTACCACATGCTAATGATTATGAACTATGTTGGTGGAGGTATAATAGCATTGTAGACCACTATTTATCAACACAAATTAGGTACAAATGTGGAGTGCCATAAAGATTACCATAGATTTTTGAGACAGGAGCTAACAGATCCAAATTGATATCGATGGATTGACCATGGATGCATAAGATAAATCTGCAAACTTAGCTTTTTCAATAAATATCACTTATATACAAATTTGGATCATGATAGACTCCATGGTTGAATGAATTTATATGTTATAACAATCTGAATATAAATCATAAATGTGTCAACCAAGTTCCCAAAACTATTAGATTTTACAAGGTGGATAATTTATCATATATTGGTTCATTTCTTAAAGGTGTATTCATTTATCCATCCACATTCCATGAAAGTGCATGAATAAATATGTTAACATATATGAAGGTCAATTCACATGAAACTTACCATGAAAGTTTAATTCATAAGCTTACGAAAACCAAAGTCATAACATAGACGAATGTCAATTCACTCATGGATGCATATATCCTTTGTCAAAAAATTATAATAGATGACATTAGGTGCATGATTTCTGCATAATATTCATCTATCTGTGCACCCACCTAAAAAAAAAATATATAAACACATGTTTTGGATGTCCACACAAAAATTTACTTTCAAGTTAGAAATGGTTCATCAAAAAAGCATTTAATAAAAACCAGTAATGTATTTCAAATTGTTTCTTCAAAGTCATCATCCGACATCCTCAGTCGAGACTTATGGTAAGGCAAAGATTTGTCTCCATCATTAACGAAATTGGAAATTATGTATGCCCGAAATTCTCTCAATTCTTGATCCTTGACCTTGGATGGAACGATATGCCTTGTTATAGGTTCTTGCTGGGGGGAGTCCACAATATTAAATTCATGATCTCTCTCATTGTTATCACCATGTGATAAAGTATATCTTATATAATGAAATCAGTATCTGACCACATGAACTCATTCTAATTCAAAAATGACACCCAAACTAAAAAAAAAAATTGAAACTTTATCACATATTTGAAACGATATGATCAAGGTTCCATCCAACAGTGCTTTCGATATGGTTATAGAGCAAAAAGAAGAGCATTCCAACGAAAAAAGATCAAAACTTTAACTCAATGATAATTTTATCCACTTTCAACTAGATATTATGAAACCATCAAGAAAAAACTAATTTTGAATATTGTTTCATTCATACACATTTAATCAACAAAGGATACACACGTCCATTTTGAATAATGATTCACAAACCAAGAAAAAAAGATTAAATGGATGGAAAGTCAGATTTTTACCTTTCACGCCCACTTTTGCTGGTTTCTTCATGCTCGACGGTGGATGGATTGAGAAATTTGGTGCTGGAAGGTCGGAGAACGTGGTCAATTTCTTCCCGAAACGTAAATTGTTTGACTTGTTTCAACAGGTTGCGAAAATGCCGTGATTTCTGGTGCGCAAAAACTGTCCTCAATCCAGCTGCTCTGTTTTAGGAAACGTAAACCCACATCCAGCTGCTCTATTAGAATAGTTATAATGGGCAAATTAGTCTATTCCTATATTTTATTTTATTAATCAAAGACATTATTTTTTTGAGGGGTCTGTGGGTATAACCACTTCCTACCAAGGGGCTTATAGTATAAGACCCTTTTTTTAATGATAAGTTTGACATTCTAACAATAGTTATCTTTGTTTATTGTGAAGAGAGAAAGAGACGGAAAAGAGAGTTCACTACAAAATTTATCGTGCTAAGATTGTTTTTGCATATTTTCATTCTCTTATGAGTTTGACCAAGAAGGCTATCCTCGAGTTCTTGAGAAGCTTCGAGAATTAGGATTTTGGTAAACCAAACAATATTGTCGGGAGCGGAACTAGGATTTTATTTTAGGAGGTGATAAAACTTTAATGTATGGATAAATTAGCCATTTTTGGTATGAAAAATGGTGCAAAATAGTCATTCTTATAATGTAGGAATAAAATATAATTTCACAAAGTTTTTGGGTCAAATTTGTAATGTCATAAAAATCCATACAAATTTACTATGTAATAGTATTCGATGCATGGATTCCAACAGTTCAAATCGTTCATGACTTTGACTTTTGATACACTCTGTACATGTTAATTTGTTAATGTGCATAACCCACAATTCGAAATAATATTTTTAAGGTTATAATTTTTTTTTTTTAAGTCCTCTTTGAATGATTAAAATTTCAGGTACGCCTTGGTAATTGCCTCTTCCAAAATATGTCTCATAATTTATCTCAATTATGGGATTTTTGACTAATTTATTCTCTAATATAAACATAAGTTCAAACAATAATTCACAAGAAATTAATTCACCAAAATTTGCCAAAAAAATCTTCATAATACTAGCATCATATAATAAAAAATCACACTAAAATAAAGAGTCTAACATTGGCGAATAACCCACACAATTTTTAGATTTTCATGAATGGGCCTACTTAAAACCACTACAAACTAACATATTTATTTGAAAAATAGAGTATTCCCACCATGAGGAAGATAAAAACCAAACTCAAATTCTTGATATTTTGGTGAGCCTAGCCAAAATCCACTTTCTTTCCTTCACTTTCTTTTTTTACTTTTCTCCCTTTTTCTCTCATTTCCTTTCTCCGTTTTCTCTTATTTTTTTAGCCTACTCAATTATTATTATTTTTTTTTTCAAAATTTTGGTTTTTATTTGTTCTTTTAATCCATCTCCTTAAATCTAAGGGGTGCCACTCCTAAGAGTGATTGTACAAGACATACAACATATAACACAATATAATATAATATATATGGTATATGACTAATTTTTTAAATACACTCAGTTCCAGCACTGAATGCTATGCAAGGGCCTAACCTCTATACGAAGAACTGTGTTCTAGAAGTACAACTTGTAGTTTCTTTGAAGATGAGCGAAGGCTATGGTGCCTAACCCCTAATCGTGAAGACCATTGTGTGGAGTGATTTTTTATTTTTTATTTTTTTTTCTAACTAAAAAATGTGAAGACCACTTCAGCTTTTGTATCCATGTAAAGACCACTTTAGCTTTTATCTTTTATTTTGTTTTAATGTTTTTTTTTTTTCTCCTCTTTGAAAAATGTAAAGACCACTTTCGCTAGGGCAACATTCCAATTTGTTTAATTTCACAACAAAACATGATTCTCTTGTTTTGTTTTTTTTTCTTTAAATACAATGAGCTTTGCCGTTGTCCTTTTAATGATGTACAAAAGATGTTTGATGAAATGTAAAAGAAATGTTATTATACATTGTTCTAGCACAATGAATTTGTTGGTTTCGATGTAATGAACTTTTAGGTTTCGCTTTAGTAGTGAACTTCATCAGAGTAATAAACTTTCTAGTAGTGAACTTTTGTTTGGAATGAGGAACTATTTTGTTCACAAAGGAGTTTTAGTAGGAAAAATCTTTTAATGGACTAGAATAAGTAGAATTTTATATTATGGAATCGTTAACCAAATTTACAATTTTAAAACTTTTTTTATTAATATATCAATTTAAAGTTGATTAAAGAAAATTATATTTATACTTCATTTTAAAAATAATTTTTCAAAAATAAATAAAATATATCAAATTCATATTACCAGGTTATATTTTCAATGTTTGTCAACTGTTGTTCTGTAAATTGTAATTAATATGAAGGAAAATAAAAATCTACATGTGTTGGCTCTTATCTGACGTGGCAAGAGTCCCAACGATTTCGGATTTGCTGCTTAGGCAGTAAAACTCAACCGATGCTAAGGATTGTAGCAGATTGTGCCACGTCAGCCTATTTATTATTTGGAAAATCCAAAGGCTATGAATGCAATTGGTCCAAAATCAATCATAGAATGTCGTTTGGCAAACAATTAACGGCGTGAAATTTTTTTCTTCCCCACTTCGTCTGGGTCTGGTCTCTCTCATCATGTGCTTTTTCATCAACTCGAATGTAGCATTGCTCTCATTGCACATTTCATCAAAACCCAATTTTGAAAAGCTTGATATCTTGGTATGATTCAGATTTCATCAAAATCCAATTTGGAAACCGAATGTGGTGCTCGATGGTTTTCTTGAATTTGTGGGTTTTGTGAGTTTTCTTCTCTCTGCAACATTATAGGGAAAGGATTTGCACTACTACGGTCATCACCATTACCGTGTGACGGTGTGAAAATGCTTTAGATTTTGAGATTTTCGAGGTTCTTCTCTGCAGCAATGGCGATCATCATAGAATGTTGTTTTGATTATTTGAAGTTCAGAGAGAGAGCGCAAAAAGTCTGTTGAGCCTACAAAACGACCTCATACCGCGCCGTTTTGATCCTTCCACAATCCCAGCCGCCGGATTATTTCAATCGTGACGTGTCGCGATCTTCTCGAAAGCTCAGCCTGTGCTGAGTTTTCCTGCCTCAGCAGCAAAACCGAACGCAAGTGGCAGTCTGCAACTAAACACACTCGAAAAGTGTCTACTCTGCAACTCGGAATCCCTGAAGCCTGAAGCCCAAAGCCAAGACCTGAAGCTTGTACTGAAGAAGCTTCACATATTCGCCTGAAATGGCGAATCACAAAACCCTAAAGCCCAAACCAAGACCCAGATCCAAATTCCTCTCGCTCATTATCATTCTCATCGCCATTTCTCTCTTATGCCTTCTTTCTTCTTCCTTCTCTACAACTGGGTTCTCGTTTTCCGCAAAATCCCTTGAAAACTTGGTAAAGTTTAAGAATCCAAGGCACAATGCCCCTGAGAAGTACATATATTGGGGGAATAGGATCGACTGTCCCGGTAAGCATTGCGAATCTTGTGAGGGTTTGGGTCATCAGGAGTCAAGCCTCAGGTGTGCCCTTGAAGAAGCCATGTTTCTTCAGAGGTAACTATATACACACGCACACGC
>JAESVK010070159.1:0-11587 GCA_017140935.1 Hamamelis virginiana
TACAAATGGGTTAAATTCTCTGTTTCAAGAAATCTGTGCAGATTGTACGAATTGAAGTCGTCACCTATAAAGCCTTGATGATCATCTCGAATTAATGAGCATCCAGAAAAGATCAGCTATAGCCATTGAAGTGCGAAAAATCTGCAAGAAGTTTTCTGCACATACCAAGCAAAGTTCAACATGTCTATCGATAGCCAGAAGTTCGCTATCGATAGAGGGACTATCGATAGCGCTCCTTCGCTATCGATAGAGGTTAGGCGGCTGAGGGCTTCTCTTGATATTTTGAGATATTTGCAAGGGCGATTTTGTCTTTTGCATTTTCCTTCTATATATACACGTGTAAAGGCGACTTTAAGAGGGTTCAAGACTTTTGCTCTGAATCATTACTCTGTTATTTTAATAAACTTCACGTTACAGTTTAATTCTGCATTTTATTCGGTCATTTACTTTTCCAGCAATTTCTACTTTTCTGCAATTTTTCCTTTAATGCCTGGCTCAATTCTCACTTGAGGATTGTTCTTTACTTTTACTGTCTTTACTTTCAGTACTTTAATTTCTGCAATTTTCCCTTTTTATGCATGGCTCAATTCTCACTTGAGGATTGTTCTTTACTTTTTCTGTCATTTTCTTTATTTACTTAAGCCCTTTTCTTATTTATTTCTTCCATTTTCTTTATTTCTTCAGTCTTTTACTTACTGTTTTTATTTTACTTTTTCCATCCCGTGAACCCTTAGAGCTTGTCATGGATAAAGGATATTCTCCTCCATTGATGTGTAGCTAATACTCCAAGCTTGGGTGAGGATGAAGTTGGATTCTTTATACAATCCTATTTTATAAACATCCCTCTATTTGTATTATGTGATTGCATAGTTGTGAAGGTTTTACCGCACACTATCGCTAAATATAATATCATATAATTGTACATCTGTGATTGCAATTATATAATTATGCAATGGTACTTATTGGTATGAATACAAACCAGCATGCTTTATCCCCATTTAAGGTGGATAGCGATATTCCATTCTTTTCAAGGATAAACCTGCTGGTCCTGTATTCATAATCTTTTTGGGACTTCCTTCTTGTAGTTGGAAGAACCACCATACATAATTACTATATTGAGGATTTTATAATATAAATTGTATAATTGATATTCAATGGGCTTCTCACCCAAGTTCCCCTCATTCCACTAAATTAATCACGTTTTTAACCTGTTTTATTAAAATACTGCATTTTCGCTTCAACCCAATCGGAGCACTTTTTACCACCAACTTAAATTGACAATATTCTTTCACTTGGATTAATTCTGAAAAGTCTTTTATTATAAACCTGCATTTCCCAGTGGTTCGACACCCGTGCTCACTAGTCACAATCGAATTGAGATTAACAATCACACGGTTTTATAAATTAATTAATCTTGATCACTGACAAGGAATAATCTCCCTTGTTCTCTGAGTTGATCAAATTTTGGCGCCGTTGCCGGGGAATTACGGTTTATTTAAAAAGAATATTTGGATTAATTTAAGTCGTAAATATTAATACTGTTAATATTACTTAATATATATTCTTTTATACTGTTAATATCTATATATTATAATTATTATTTATTATTCAATTTTATTTTCTCTAACTACAGGTGGCTGAAATCAGGAATTGGGAGCTTCACTCCCGCGCGCTTTAAATAACAAATTAAAAGCTAAAGATTAACTGCTCACTATTTGCTTATTAAATTCCTTGATTATCTGTGGAGACCTCATTGTATGCAGGGTAGAAGGTCGTTGTCCTTTAACGTAATTCCTTTAGACTCTGAATTAGAAAGAACTCTAAGAGCTGCTAAAGCTTCTCAAAGTCAGTCCAGTGAGTCAGTACCTTTGCATCATTTAGATATGGCTAAATCATCTGCACACACTGTTATGTTACCTGCAGATAATATTCAAGCACCTCAAGGTCTTAAAACTCTTAGGGATCACTTCATACCCAATAGTTTTAATCCACCCTCCTGTATCCAAATCCCGCATATCGAGAATCTTATCTATGAGATTAAGCATGCTACCATTCAGATGCTTCCTACGTTTTATAGGTTAGATAGAGAAAACTTATATGACCATTTGCAGGAATTTTTAGGGATATGTTCTACCATTAGAATTCGGGGTTTCCATCCAGAATCCCTGAAATTGTTTCTATTCCCGTTTTCCTTAAAAGATAAGGCCAAACACTGGCTTTGTACTCTCCAAACCCCTGTCCCTATCACTACTTGGGAACAGCTTCAGAAATTATTCCTGTCTAGATTTTACTCTGTTGGTAAAACTCACCAAATGCGACGAGGTATAACAAACTTCGTCCAACATGAACAAGAATCTTTTCATGAAGCCTGGGAGAGAATGAAAGAGCTTCTTAGATTATGCCCCCACCATGATGTACCTAAGTGGCAAATCATAGAGTCTTTTGTTAGAGGTTTAACTGAGGGTGACACGCAGACTGTGAAATCTGCATGTGGGGGAGCTATTTTAAGTAAAGGTGAGGATGAAATGTGGGCGTTATTTGAAGCATTGAGTGAGGATTCTTTCCACATGGCCTCAATGTCTTTAGGTAACCGTGATGATGCGTTAGTGAAGAAAACGCCTCCCAAAAAGGGCGGTATTTATGATGTGGATTCCCAAGTTTTCGCAAACAAACAAGTTGAGGCTCTGTCTCATAAACTTGACCAATTAATAGCGGCACAAGGGCAATCTTCAAAAGCCCATGTGAAACCTGTCAACTTGGTGTGCAATATTTGCACTGACCCAGCTCACGAAACCCCATATTGTCCTATGGCAGGACAGTATCCTGAGTTTGTCCAAGAGCAGGTTAATGCTGCTCAAGGATATGCACCACCTAGGAATGACCCTTATTCCAACACTTACAATCCTGGGTGGAAGACTCACCCAAATTTCCAGTGGTCTAGTCAGCCTAGAGGATCCAATCCTAGTCAGCCTGCAAGACCCGCATATAGCAATAATCCTGCTGTAGTTCAACCCTATAGACCACCACTGATGCAACCCCAGTACCCAAGTTATGGTGCTCCTCAAGCACCTTCACCCCAATATCAGAGTCAAGCAGTGACTCAACCACCACCACAACCTCAAAGAACGCCTGGTTTTGAGGAACAAGTCCTAGCTACCCTGAAAAGTCTAGAGGCTTCAGCACAACTCACTCATTCCCATTCCCAATCTATTTCCAAGTTAGAAACCCAAATGGGTCAACTAGCGGCTTCATTCAGTCGCAGAGAGGAAGGGAAATTCCCGAGTCAGGCTGTTGCCAATCCGAAGGGAGCTTTTGTAGCTGAGAGTTCTAATTCTCAGAACCCACCATGTAACGAGGATGTTAAGGCTGTTACAGTCTTGCGAAGTGGGAAAGTGGTAGACAATAGAGTTGGGGAGAAAGAGAGAGAAAAAAAGAAAGAACATGCAATTGAGTTAGAGTCTGAAGCTTCGAGGGATAACTTTCCCGCAGCGTTAGACGATCCATTGGCATCTTATGTGCCAAAAGCCCCATTCCCATCTGCGCTGATTGCGCCTGAGAGGAGAGCGAAGAAAGGGGCTAGCATGTCAGATATGTTAGAGGTATTTAAAAGTGTTCATATTAATTTACCTCTACTAGATGCCATTAAACAAATTCCTTCATATGCTAAATTTTTGAAGGAAATGTGCACACAGCAACGCAAGGAGCGCGTTCATCTGTCTAAAACCATAGCTCCTGTTGACATAGCAAGTGCTGTGTGTCAATTCCAAGCTCCAATGAAGAGAAAAGACCCTGGAACGCCAACTATACCTTGCTTCTTAGGAAGTCATTTCATTGATAGAGCGTTAGTTGATTTTGGCGCAAGTGTGAATATTCTTCCATATTCAGTTTACGCCAAAATGGAGCTTGGAACACTCCAAACCACACCTACGATCCTCCAATTTGCAGATAGGTCCACTAAGGTACCTAGAGGGATACTGCAAGATGTTTTGGTAAAGATAGATTATTTTGTCTTTCCTGCAGATTTTATTGTCTTGGATATGGAGCCCGTAGATATTGATAGGCCTCAAATCCCGGTGATAATAGGACGACCTCTTCTGGCAACTGCTAATGCAGTCCTTCATTGTAGGACTGGCATAATGAAGGTGTCTTTTGGAAACATGAAAACAAGACTGCAGGTTTATAGTGCAGCTAATCAACCTCATAACTTTGAGGATTGTTCTTTTGTAGATATCATTGATAAGGTGGTAGAGGAAGCTACACCCTATCTTCTGTCCAAGGACCCGTTAGAAACTTGTCTCAATTACTTTGGGTTCGAGGACCATGCCCTGGAGCATTCATTCATGGAGGTGAATTTTGTCTTAGATTCTACCTCCTCTGTAGAAAAATTGCCTTGGAGACCTAGGGTTGAGCCACTTCCGTCTATTGCCAGTGTCCCTTCCCCTACGTCTTTTGAGTCTCCGCCACAACTTGAGTTAAAGCCTCTGTCGGCTAATCTCAAGTATGCCTTTTTGGGTAGTAGTGACACCTTGCCTGTCATAATATCATCTTCATTAAATTTAGAACAGGAAGGTAAGTTATTATCTGTTTTGAAAGAGCACAGAGTAGTCATAGGATGGTCGGTTGCTGATTTAAAGGGTATTGACCCGTCAATTTGCCAGCACCGTATTCACCTAGAGGAAGGTGCGAATCCTTATAGAGATGCCCAACGTAAGTTAAACCCGAATATGAAAGAGGTAGTAAAAAAGGAAGTTTTAAAGTTGTTGGATGCGGGTATCATTTACCCAATTTCTGATAGTGAGTGGGTTTCCCCTACTCAATTGGTTCCTAAGAAGTCTGGGATTACAGTGATAGCAAATGAGGAGGGTATTCTAGTCGCTACAAGAGCTACCACTGGTTGGAAAGTCTGTATAGACTATAGAAAGTTAAATTCCAAGACTAAAAAAGACCACTTCCCACTGCCTTACATTGACCAAATTTTAGAGAGGTTAACTGGGCAGAGTTTCTATTGCTTCTTAGATGGCTATTCAGGGTATAACCAAATAGCGGTTTACCCCGAGGATCAGGAGAAAACAACATTTACCTGTCCATTCGGGACATTTGCATTTAGGCGTATGTCTTTTGGCCTATGTAATGCCCCGAGCAAGTTCCAAAGATGTATGACTTCTATCTTTTCTGACATAATAGGAGAATATTTGGAAGTGTTTATGGATGATTTTTCTGTTTTCGGTCCTTCTTTTGATGAATGCCTGTCTAATCTCTCAAAAGTACTTAAGAGATGTTGTGAAACTAATCTTGTTCTTAGTTGGGAGAAGAGCCATTTCATGGTTCGTGAGGGCATCGTGCTTGGGCATATAGTATCTAGTAGGGGGATAGAGGTTGATAAGGCTAAGGTCGACTTAATTGCAAAATTACCTCCTCCCACTACTGTTAGGCAAATCCGGTCATTCCTTGGACATGCAGAGTTTTACAGGCGTTTCATTAAAGACTTTAGCAAAATAACAAAACCAATGTGTAATCTGCTTGCTAAAGATGTAGAGTTTGACTTTGATAAAGCCTGTCTAGAGTCCTTCAATAAGTTGCGTTTAATGTTGATCTCGGCACCTATCATGCGAGCTCCCGATTGGTCACTTCCTTTCGAGTTAATGTGTGATGCCTCCGATTATGCTGTGGGGGCAGTGTTGGGTCAGAGGGTAGATAAGGCCCCATTTGTTATATACTATGCAAGCAAAACCTTGAATGAAGCTCAGTTAAATTACACTACGACTGAGAAAGAAATGCTTGCAGTAGTTTTTGCGCTAGATAAATTCCGATCCTATCTATGGGGATCGAAGACCATTGTGTACTCAGATCATACCGCCTTGCGGTACCTGCTTTCTAAAAAAGAGACGAAGCCTAAACTGATTAGGTGGATTCTCTTATTACAAGAATTTGACTTTGAGATTAGGGATAAAAAGGGATCTGAGAATGTCGTTGCTGACCACCTCTCTAGGATTGTAGTAGAAGAAGAGAGTGACTCCACGCCTATTATGGATTCTTTCCCTGATGATCAGCTTTTTGCCGTCACTCATTCTACTTTACCCTGGTACGTTCATATAGTGAATTATCATGCCATAGGCCTTGTACCATCTCTTTGGTCGAAACAGGAAAATGATCGGTTCTTTTCTCAGATAAAATTTTATTATTGGGAAGATCCTCTCCTGTTTAAGTACTGTGCTGACAAGGTTATACGTAGGTGTATTCCGGAAGGTGAGATGCAAGACGTTTTGAAGTTCTGCCACACTTTAGCATGTGGAGGACACTTTAGCGGGAAAAAGACTGCCGCTAAAGTCTTGCAGTGTGGGTTCTACTGGCCCACTTTATTTAAAGATGCATTGGACTTCTGTAAGTCCTGCCAGAATTGTCAAAGAATGGGTTCTATGTCTAGAAGAGATATGATGCCTCTTAACCCTATTTTAATCGTCGAAATTTTCGATGTTTGGGGCATCGACTTCATGGGACCTTTTCCTATTTCGCATGGGTTTGAATACATCCTAGTGGCTGTAGATTACGTGTCTAAATGGGTAGAAGCAGTAGCCACTAGGACCAATGACCACAAGGTAGTGTTGAAATTCCTCCAAGAGAACATTTTCTTTAGGTTTGGGTTTCCAAGGGCCATCATCAGTGATGGAGGGTCATATTTTAATAATCGACCCTTTGCAACCCTCGTAGCTAAATATTCTATCACTCACAAAGTTGCAACCCCTTATCATCCTCAGACTAGCGGGCAAGTGGAGGTTTCGAATAGGGAAATTAAGCATATCCTAGAAAAAACTGTCAGGCCTGATCGTAAGGATTGGTCAGTGCGCCTAACTGACGCACTGTGGGCCTATAGGACTGCATTTAAAACCCCTATTGGTATGTCTCCATACCGTTTAGTCTATGGCAAACCATGTCATCTCCCGGTCGAGCTAGAACACAAAGCACTTTGGGCCATTAGGAAATTTAATTTTGAAATGAAGGAAGCGGGTTCTCACCGCAAGCTTCAATTAAATGAGCTCGAAGAGATTAGGAATGAGGCTTACGAGAGTTCTAAAATCTCTAAAGCCAAAATGAAAGAGTTTCATGACAGACACATCAATAGAAAATCATTTGAACCAAATCAGAAGGTGTGGCTGTTTAACTCTAAATTGAGGCTATTTCCTGGTAAACTTAGATCTCGCTGGGATGGACCCTTTGTGGTGACTAGAGTTACTCCTCACGGTGCTGTTGAAATTCAAAATCCTCGAACTGGTTTGTCCTTCTCTGTGAATGGACAAAGGCTTAAGCCGTTTATTGAGGGTATAACCGATAGTGGGGTTATTAGGGATGGTTTGGTAATTGAGTCTGTCAGTTTGGAAGACCCAACCTATCATTTTGTCTAAAATGGAATTTCACGTCTGGCTGAAGACGTTAAACTTAGTCCCCCCCACCCTTTCCCCTTGTTCTTACACACTCGTCTCGTCGTGACATTCTTTCAACATTGAGGACAATGTCTACTTCTAGTTGGGGAGGGTTTGTATATTCTCTTTTCTATGATTAATTTATTTATTTATTCATTTAATTTGTTATATACATAATAAATTATTATTTATCATTCTTGTGTACATGTATACCATTGATTTGTATAGTGATTATTTGTATAGATTTTGATAAATAAATACGTGGTAAACTGTGAGTTTATTCTTTCATTTATATCATATCTAGTTGTCTATTTTCGATACATTAATTGTAACTTTACTGTGATTAGCTTGTATTCAATCTTACACATGCACGAACTTGGTTTAATCTTCATATTTGGCAATTTGAATATTTGATAAAAACCTGTTATAAAGTGGAGACTTGTGACAAATTAAGCAAATTTTGAACCATTCGATCATTTTTGGGGCTCAAATATTCATCATTTCAGTTTAGTCATTGGTTATTGCTTTCCTGTTATATCTTGCATAAATGTGTAATTCATGCGTATGTTAGAATGCAAATACCTTGTTAATCAGTTGAGAATATTGTGCAAATTTTTGAAAAATGATTTAAGGCCATTTTCTTCGAGTCTTTGTACCTTATTTATTTTTTGCTACAGTTTAAGACCCCCGTAGTACCCTATTTTGAGCCTAAAAGTTGCCAATTTTTTCAATAACTTAGCAGCCGTGGGTAACGAGGTGTCTCTTGTACATTTTGTTTTGTTGAAAGTGTTAGTTATTGTGAAATTTGAACAAAATAAGCCATTTTTGAAAAAAGTCAAATTTTGACCTCCTCTATCGATAGCCACTTAGCGCTATCGATAGACACCATCAAATTCAAAAAAATAAAATAATCGAGGGACAGAGGGCTCTCTCTATCGATAGCGCGATCTCGCTATCGATAGAGATCGCGAACATCAGCCTGAAAAGGCCTTCTCCCGCGTGAAATGCTTCATTTCCTCCACTGTTCACACCTGAAAACCTCCATTGCCGCCGTGACCATCCACCTTCCACCTCAGTTTCCGGCCATCTCAGGCGTCCATTTCACTGGAACTTTATTCCGTTGTGATCCTCGCAACATTTTGCACACTTCTGACCGATCAGAAAGTGTTTTTGCTTCACTGCATTCGGACACCATTTACCACCCCAGTCACTCCGGCGAGGGTAGTTAGTCCGTCAGCTTTCTCATTCCTCTCACTTCGTAAGTGCCCATTCCTTTTCTAAAAATTTTGAACTTTTTCTTAAATGGCTTAGTTTTGTTTCATATGAAATAGCATAAGGAGTTTATGTACGTAGGATTTGCATGTATAAGTTGATAATAGTATGTTGGGTTTAGAGTTTAGATATTTATGATAATATACTAGTCCTGATTATGCTTATTACACTGCATTGATTTGTGGAGTTTTGGTAAGGCCTGGATGATAGGCCATGCATAGGCATGCATGCTTTTGTACGCAAGTTTGGAGGTGTTAATGATTAATTCATGGATGATAGGCCAGTTCTGAATTTTGAGATGGGTGATAAAATATCGTGTGGGTAACAATTTGTTGTTTTGTTCGTTGATCCTGTTTGAAAAAAAATATATATGAGTATCTCTGCAATTTATTTTCTTCTGACTGTGGTCCTATCTGCTGCCGTGTGTGTATGTGATAAAAAAATGGTACATAGCTATGGTTCGCCAAAAGACCACCAACAGGAAGGGCGTGGCTTTTCAGGAGCCGATACAGCTAGTTCAGAGACAGAGGAGGTCTACAAATACGAGTAGGGGCAAGGCCCAGCGCACACAGCTGGATACTTCAGATAGTTCTGAGTCTGATATACCCGCAGCTCCCATTCGTAGACCCTCATCTAGAGGGCAATCATCTGCACAGCCGCCAGTGAGTGCACCTCCGTCTAGTTCACAGTTTGTGGAGGAGTAGTTTATTTTTGAGCACCCTGAGATCGGCGAGACTGGCGAGCCGCACATGCCTCGCGAGTTTGAGAGCTACGCAGAGACTGAGGCTGGGTCGAAGAGATTACCGACCCGTCGAGCTGCGAGACCATGGCCAGTGATCCTGTTCGCGAAGAACTTCAATGTAGAGCGGTATGTCGACCCGAAAGCCTTCAGATATGAAGGCTTGCTTGTGGAGACTCTTCAGGACAGACACCTCAGCACCTGGCTGAGGAAGGGCGGAGGTTATATGGCCAGTGTGGTGCGTCAGTTCTATACATAAGCACACATGGCAGAGGATCAGCCACAGACACTCCGGGCCGAGGTTGGAGGCCGCATTGTCCAGTTCACTCCAGACGACATCGCTACCTATTTGGGGTGCGAGCGTCTACTCACGACAGAGGTGGAGGGCAGTTATTTAGAGCTGACAGAGAGTCAGTGTGCAGATATGGTGTGTGTGGACCGGGAGTTATTCGATGGACTACACTTCACGACCGGGAACATGCACCCATCCTACGCAGCTATGAATAAGCTGCTCTACTGCAACCTGCGAGCGAGGGGTACTGATTCACAGATCCCCGTGGAGTCTGTGCGGCTGCTGCTTGAGTTCTTGAGCGACCACCCTATGGATATCGCCTTATTGATCTTCAGCGAGATCCGTACTTTTATTGCCACGCAGCCGCGCAACAGCATGTCGTACCCCCAGATGATTACCGCTTTTGCCTTGGGTGCGGGTGTTGTATCTGACGAGCCGCTACGATGGGGTGAGGGTCCTATTACCCCTACTATGATAGCGAGGAGTATGGCAGCTCGGCCGAAGAGACCACGTACAGAGACCGCCGGTCCATCAGAGCCTGCTCCTACTCCAGCTCCAGCTTCGACTTATGCTGCTCCTACTATGCCCGATACATCATCTGCCAGCTCTCAGGATGTGTTCCATCAGGTCTTAGAGGGACTGAGATCCATGATGCATACTCAGCAGATACAGTCAGCGCAGCTCGACAGGCAGTCCGCGCAGCTCGACAGACAGTCTGCTCTGATGGAGAGACACTCTGCACAGCTCCGGGTTATGTGGCCACGTATAGACGGCGAGCCGATTTCTGAGGCCGACCGAGCGTTATTCTATGAGCCGCAGCCTGCTGCTGGATTTGACATCCCACCTGGGGATGATGAGATGAGGGATGATGCTTAGTCTTGAGCTTGGGTGGTTGATCTTTTGGAGAAATTTTTGTTTCTTTTTAGTTAAAAATTTTTAAAGTTGTTTGTCAGGGTTAGTATAGGGTATTTAGGATGGTTAGGGTAGTAACCTTGAACATATTACAAACCATCCTAATTTTGCAGTCTTCAAACTTTTTCTGTCAAACCATATACATTACAAGCCTATAAAGACCTTTTTGATTTCAAAATTTTGTGCACTATTCTCTTGTGATTACTTGTTTATTTAAGTTTTATTTATGTATGAACTGCATCTTTGCATATATAACTTCGTTATTTCATCTCTCATTGGTCATTAATTAGAGCTTAATGTATAAGTTTTATACTTGTATATTTCCATTTAGGAACTCTGGGTTACTAACCTTTTCAGAGTAAACATCTTTTGCGAGTGACCAACAGTGAGGATTTGAAGTTGAAACTTATTAAGGGTTAATTCTCGTACTCTTATTGCAGTATTTTGATTTTATCAAGTTCATCCTCACTACACATTGAACACTTGCTAATTACCTGTTAAAGATAGCATTTCTTGTAATTTAAATTTTCCATTATGAATATTGATATATCTGTAAATGAAACTCTTACTATGTACATAGTATATTTTTAAATTCTTTCTCAAATAATTCTTTTATTTATTCATGTTTGTGGGTATCATTTCTGCAAACCCTCACGAGACTACACTCGTCCACTAAGGGTAACTTAGTGGTTTAAAAGGCTTGTTGCATATGCTAAATGCAATCGTGATTCCCTGCGAAAGTGGCTTTTCAAATTCTAGTTTTAAAGAGTTTAGCTTTTTGCTAAGAGACTAGCAAAACCTAAGTTGGGGAGTGTGATTGTACCACAATCATACCTTCAACTATGGTATTACTGTGTTCTCTTATATAAATAAATTGTACAATAAATATCGTTTTGCATAAGATCTATACAAATGGGTTAAATTCTCTGTTTCAAGAAATCTGTGCAGATTGTA
>JAESVK010070165.1:950-12413 GCA_017140935.1 Hamamelis virginiana
GTTTGATTATTCTTTAGTTAATATGTTAGTTGTTATCTGTACTAACCCAAGGTATTAACATATTGTGGAAACCAGGGGTCCAAGGAGAATGCAGTGTGTCATGGATACAATACCTGCCTCTTCAATTGAGCCAGGAGGAGTGGCCCCCACACAGACCGAGTTCCTGCCAAGCAATCTGGATTCTTTTCCATCCCTGCCATTTTTCAGATCTAAGTCAACCCGCATGGAGAATTTTCAATCTGGACCTTTGTCCATCCAGAAAGAAGGAATGATGGTGTTGAAGAACAAGGCCCCCCGGTGGCATGAGCAGCTCCAGTGCTGGTGTCTCAACTTCAATGGACGGGTGACAGTTGCTTCAGTAAAGAATTTTCAGCTGGTTGCTTCTTCAGAAAATGGACCTGCTGGGCAGGAGCATGAGAATGTGATTCTCCAGTTTGGAAAAGTTGGAAAGGACGTGTTCACCATGGATTATCAGTATCCAATATCAGCTTTCCAGGCATTTGCCATCTGCCTTAGCAGCTTTGACACTAAGATTGCTTGCGAATGATTTGACAGTCAGGTGCAAATCTCACTCATATACTTGGGACTCACAGTGTCTAAAATTTGTTAAAAGGGTGCCTTTCCCCCTAGAGTGGACGTAGAAAATTTGTTAAAAGGGTTGTGATCTCATAGTCTGGACCTAAAAACCTGGCAAAACCGATTTTTTATCAGAGCGAAATAAATTAATCAGAGCAATTGCTTTAGCACAGTGAACTGTCAATTGATTTAAGTGATTGTTTCAGTGAACTGCCTGATATTTAATTTGTATCAATTGACTTGATGCGTCTTTGTGTGGCTTAAAACTCTAGCTTGATGCACATCATGTGACTTTAACCATTGCATATGACTTGGTTTTAAAACATTTTTTGTCTAATGTTGCTAATGTAATATGATGATGAGTTAAATTTTCTAGTCCGCTTGATTTCTGAACTTGTCACAAAATTACAGCACACATCAAAGGTTCTTTGGAACTCAATGTGTTTTTATTTATTTGTTGTGTTAAACTGAGGTTTTATTTTTGGTTAATACTGACAGGTGGTGTTGGATGAAATAAAAGTTGTTTGGGATGGCAATGGTAGTGCTGTGGCATGTAGGCATCATGGAACAAAGCTAGTCTGGTGTCACTTCCTTTTCCTTGCGGTGTAAGTAGTTAGGTTTTTAATTTTTATTTTCCCCTGTACATAACAACTCTTCTTATTATGAGTGAAAACATATCTGGCCATGTTGTTTCCTCTCTTGCTGACATACTTTATCCATTGATTTGTCAAATTTGAGAAACTGAACACCTTAATTGCATTTGGTTTTGTGAGTTTACTGGCAGTGTTTGTACTCCATTGAAGGCCTTGTTTATTTCATTGTAGCATGCTTCAATCATGTTATTTTGGAGTTGTTTATTTCTGGTCTGTTGATTTATTTTTGAGTACTATCAAGAGTGTGTTTTGCGCGTGCTTTTGCTTGCTTTGCATAGGATTACACTTCTGCAAGTATTTTATATTGTTGTCTCAAACACTATCACTGACATGACATTTGAAACTTCGCCATCTGCCTTAGAGTGTCACTCACTACTAGAAATTTGCTTACATTTTGCGGGGATTTTTGTCTACGCCTCTTAATATATGTTGGAATTGCAGAAAATTGGCAAATTTAATTTAATTTCATCTTAACCATTAAGATTTACCAAATTTTAATTTTAATAATTTAGATTTACCAAACATTCTGCTCACAACTTTGGACTAATTTTATATTTACACAATACTTGTTAAATTATTAGAGAAAGGTTTCAGCAGGCATTCTAATTTGAAGATGGGTTTATGGTAGTAACTAGTAAGTTACTAAGTTCACCTTGTGGGGTTGGAACCCTTGAAAGTATTGTTGCTTGTGCAGGATATCCAAAGTTTTTAAATTATGGACCCAACTTGCCTTTCTATCTTCTCACCTACACATCAGACATGGGCATTTATATCAAAGCTTTATATGGTGTGATACCCCAATTTTTCAAGGAACTGTCAGAAGGTTCAATAATTGTGACAACTGCCCCTCCAATCCTTGAAATTTTTCTTTTTTGTTTTGGAAAAAAGAAATTAAAAACTGTCTTGGAAGTATGGAGTGTAACCCAATCAACTTAATTCATGCTTCAGCCTGAGTTTAAATTCGGGTTGAATTGAGTTACTTTGTACAGGTTGTTGGGCAAAAGGTGAAAATCAAGCTGAGTTTTGTCCAAAAACTGAGATCGTAAAAATAAAAATGGAGAGAGAGAGAGCAGGCAAAAAATTTCGAGAAGTGAATGACAAGCAACTGTTAAGGAAGGTTGGTGATATGGTGAGAATAACAGTGTTGATTTTTGTGCATTCTTGAAAATTTTGGTCTAAAATTCGGTTGATCTAGCATTACTCTAACTAAAATATGTTTTGATTAAAATTTTAATAATATGTATTATATAATTTATAAAGGAACTAGTGGATGGGTTGGTCCATACTTTAATCCAACCACAATCCAAATTAAGATTAGGTTAAAACGATTTTGTAATCAAAACCCAACCTAATTATAGAGTCTGCACTTTGATCGGATTGAACCCACTTGAATTGCAGCCCTACTTTCAACTTGGCACTATAAACTGTAGTATATATAAAGGGCTTGATGGATCATGGCACGGTGGTAATACTAGCTAATGTACTTGCTGCTAACATTAGCCACCAAAATTCCCCATGATACACAATGTCACGTTGAGGGGTCTATTTGGATTTTACTGTGCTTGAATATTAAGATCATGACACAATTTTATGTACCCAAGCAGAAGAACCGACATTGATTAGCTGGTTTAACCGTTTTGCTTTGGTCTGAATATTAATTTGTCCAATCTGCTTGAATTTGGACCGTCGAAAATGTTCAAATGATTGGGTAATAATAGTTCAATTTTCATCCAGTACATCTTAAATTGCTTTGTAATTTGTCCTGTTCCAACCAAATTTCACATTTTTTTTTATAAACAGCCCACTTTACAAAATTTTATCCTGCATGAGTTTGCCTATTTTGCAAAATTTCTAAATTTATGGCAGAATTGTTCTGCCCAAATTCAACTGCAACTCAACTTCTCGTGAAAAAATTTAAGCCATGAATT
Source organism: Hamamelis virginiana (assembly GCA_017140935.1). NCBI lineage: Eukaryota > Viridiplantae > Streptophyta > Magnoliopsida > Saxifragales > Hamamelidaceae > Hamamelis > Hamamelis virginiana. Next base: position 4,108 of record JAESVK010070165.1, read on the forward strand.
AGGGTTTTCTGTGTGCAGTGAGTTTTGAGAGAATGTTTGAGGGCTATTTGGCATGTTTGAATATTGAGAAAAGCATGAGAGTATAAATAAACATGATGAAAAGTACTTTGAAATGGAACTTCTTTGTTAAGTATTCTTAAACTCCATCCATTTCTGTTTCTTACTCTTACTCTTTCTGTGATTAAAACTGCATTGGCTCCAAAGGTTCCAGAGAGAGATGCTAACAGAGCTCATTTTGCTTACTTGAATAAGAAATTCCATGTAAAATCTAAATAGAGCGCAAAAGAATAAGCTTACACTCATTTCATATATAGTGTTTATACGTGCAAGATCACAAATAAAACAAGAAGTTTATCATGCAGAAAACGCAAAATAAGAAGAGCGAACAAAAACCACATGGAAATTCAATAGAGTAGAGTTAACAGATTAAAATCCACCACCAGGAGGGCCATAAGGACCGCGAGGTCCACCAAAGCAATCTTGTAGCAACCAGCAACAGCAGAGGCAGGATAAACTGTGACATCAAAACAATTCTTTTAAGATCTGAATAATCTGAAATTGCTAAAATTGTTGAATTACGTTGAAAATCGATCAAATGACGGACGGACCACGATATTAGCATGCAACATTGTAACAACTACCAGGGATCCAATTCCCATTAGGAAACCAGATAGAAAAGGCCATTACATAGTTTTGCTGGAGGTATATAATAGTGGTCAAGGATTTATGAATTCATTGCAAAGCATGGATTAACTCAAATAAAGGGAAAAAGAAAAAATTCAATACTATCACATTCTAGTTTCGGAACAGTACATACCAAGATGAAATCATGTTGCATAACCCACCGAAGAAGCCACCAGGTCCAAAGAATCCAGGGCCTCCGAACATAGGGCCTCCAAATCCAGGACCCCATCCCGGTCCCCCAAATCCTGGTCCCCCAGGTCCCGGACCGCCCCAGCCTGGTCCCCCAGGTCCCGGACCGCCCCAGCCAGGTCCCCCAGGTCCCCCAAATCCTCCGACCCCTCCAAATCCTCCCGGACCTCCACCTCCACCTCCTCCTCCAGGTCCTCCTCCTGGTCCGCCAGGTCCCATGACTAGCCTTCTACCCTTTTGGAAGTGCCGCTGCTGCCGCTGCCGCTGCCACCAAGGTCGAGAGAGAGCAAGGAGAGATGTTTAGAACCTTTTAAGCGCACCAAGTCTGAAAAAGAAATATCAAGATGGACCCTTCCTTTTATCCAGTATTTGCATAAGCTTCTGAATCTTTAGTTTGGCCCTATATATAAAAGAGAAGACTCAATGTGGAAATTAGGCTAGTTCCTTAGCTGCAAAGACTTTAATCTTATCTTTTGGATCTAACAGGTTGTCTGCAATGACAAAATTCCTACCGACTTATCACATGAAATCAGAAATCTGCCATTCAGACAAGGCAACTGCTCTTCCTTAATTCAACCTAACAGTCAAAGCCATGTTTCTATGCATGGAATTGACACGCTTTCTCAAGTGAGGATAAGCATTTTTGGTTAGGACAACGTTGCATGAGTCTATTGCCTCAGTCAATCACAACTTTCTAACCAACTTTCTAACCAATGCCTCCCCTGTCGGTAAAAATCCTCGGCAACTTCTGATTGGACCGCTCCCAAAACTGGTCTCAACGAAGGATAAATCATAAATTCATAGATTTATTGGGCAATGATCAGTCCAAGTAGTAGTCACTGATGCAGGGTATAAATCGCAAATTCACAATGCATGGCTCAGATCATTACCTTATGATGTGAACTTAGTAATGTAAGGAGCTTTGCCTCCTAAATCACCTGCCGCAGGTTTCACTTTAGATGGAATAACAGATCGAGAAGAATGTTAAACATTACTCCCATTAACATGTATGGTTTCAAAAAGAGAGTTTCTGCATTTGTTGTAAAAAATTAAAAATTAAAAAAAAAAAAAAGAACAAGAAAAAAGTCACAAAAATGGAGATTGAAGTGACTTAAAATTCATAGTAATCCCTCATATTAGCATTTTGGCACATTCTTCCAAGCTGCTCACAAGCCTAGTGTAATACTACCCAATAGTGCAAATCTAGCGGAGGCACAGACCTATTTTCAATCATTACGGATGAAAGGGGGAAATGGATTATAGAAAACAGCAAAAAGCAGCCCCAGAAAACTGTTTGTGTGCATGTGTGCACACTTGCAGTATTATGTTAAGATAATAAGAATTCCAACTTTATTTTTCCAGAGAGAGAGAGAGATAGAGAGAGGAGACGAAACCTTAGCATACATATCATTACAAGTGAAAAGTTCAGGAGGAAAAGAAAGGCAATTGAGTTGAGGGTGAATCCCACCACCCATAAAAATATCCTGAAGAGGAAGATCTTTAACACACACATACATATACAAACATATATTATTATTACTAAAGTGCTAGACACAAAATGAATAAACCATGTGAAAACTATTTAGTCTTCCTCAATAATTTGATAAAGAAAACTTGCTCTTTAGATTTAGTACCTTAATCAACCACAAAAACTAAGATGAGGTCATGAGGAAAGTGGAAATCAAACAATGTGCATGTCAAGAATAGCACGATGAAAATTAGCTAAAACTTGTCAAAATTCACTTTATAATAATAGCATGATACTTGAAACCAATTAGAGTTTGGATAGTCATGCTGAATTGGGGTCCTGATTGGACCTCAATGCTGCTCAAACATTAGAAATTATAGATCATTATATCCACAGCATTTACCATGACAATTATATCAGTCTGCAAATCATTGCAAGTTGTATTATGTCCAATTATCCATCCTTCATTTCTGAAGGAATTTCAAGATTCCCATGGAACTTAACACTGAGTTACTCAGATCATCTTCCATTTCCTAAAAAAGATAGTACAATCAAAAGAACAAGAGAAAATTCATATCATAGCGACAAAGCCACAGGAGTGGTGTTAGTCTTACCATCATCCATTAGCTTACAGCCTAGACACAAGGAGCAGACCTCAGTCATGGGAGACCCATGCCTCATGTCTAGGCAGTAAGGAGTGGCGGTAAGACGTGTATTTTCCAAACCAAAATTTAGAAATTATTCAGCAATATTAAAATTCAAAATTCAAAATTCAAGAATTAGTAGAAAGAGTATTGAAAATAATTTGAAGAAAAACCACCAAGAATGAATAGAAAGCGAGTAACCAATTCATGTTAAGATATGAAGAAGGAAGCGTTGACATTTAACAAAATTTTGAAATAAGTGAAGAATTGAAGAAATATTTTGGAAATTATTTGCAGTACTCAAGGCAATGGTGAACAAGTCTAGAACTACTGAATTGTAGAAGATCAACTTGGGTTTCTTTTCCTTAATGGAGAAACCTAACAATTTATTAATTTAAAGAAAAAATATGAGAATTTTGTTAGTATGACATAACTTAAAAAAGAAAGCCTCAGATTAGCATATTGGCACATTCTTCCTAGCCATCCACAAGTCGAAAGTAAAACAACCTCGGAGCGCAATTCTTGTGGTGGCTCATGCATGCTTTTAATCATCACAGACTAAAGAAAAGAAATGAACTAACGAAAATAGTAAAATATACAAACACAAAACGCAGTATTTGAACAGCATATATATAATTATGGACTAAAATATAGATCAACGAATAAAACTAGCTAAAAAAATTCAAAATTAGATAATACTAATACCTTGATACTAAACCAAATAAAGTTAGCAAGGAAAGGGGCCATTGTTGGGTGCAATGGCAAAGGTCTCGGGTTATCAAGCACAAGTAGATAAGTATGAGTGTTGAGACTGGCCACTTTGTGCAATAGTGAAGGTTAGGACCATACCCAACTCACCCCTCCCAAGACCTTGCTTTCATTGGACCAAAACTAGGTAATGTTACCTTTAGACTACTTTGGAATTGGCAATTAACACTGGCTTGGGGTCAAGACTATTTACTATAGCTGATAGCCCTCGAAGCTGCCTCGATCATAACATCCGAGAATCTCCACAACATCCTAGTTTTACTGTGACAATCATATCAATTTTATAGTCGCCGTGTTACTATATCTTGTATCATGTGCAGCTTGAGAAACAAAAGCTAGTTCATATCATAATGACAAATTTGAGATTCAAGAATTACACAGCATAAGAAATATTTAGAACCTAAAGAAAAAACAAGGAATGTAATAGTGAGTGACAGAAGCAAACAAAAAGAGGAACAAGCATTGTCAATCTATAATTATTTAGACTGATTCAAGAAAATAAAAAATGCAGGACTTGTTCACTACTTCACTTCCACAATTATTTGATGTAATTAAGTAATTTCAAAACACAAAAAATTCAGTAATAATTTGCAAAATTCATGAAAAACTGTAGAACTACTGAATTATATAAGTTGTTCTTTGTTTCATTAGTTTGATTATAAAGTTGTGAAACATTCTAAAGCACTTTAAAGAAATAAAATAAAGTATAGGACTTTTGAAATTATCATTCACATACATAGATTAAATTACAGAAATTGCCTCAGATTAGCATGTTGGCACATTCTTCCTGGCATCAACAACTCCATGGTGTTACCATGGTGCGCAAAAATGTTGTTGCAGCTCGTGCCCAAATGTCGTCGTCACCGGCATTAATCACTCAAAATTTCAAAAACCCATTAACATAAGAAACTCATACGCTATCATGATTAACCCCAACAATCATCTTAGTTTCGGATGGTGCTGAAACCAATCACTTGAAAAAACACTGGCGACACAATCACGCCCAAGTAGTCATCTCCATTCTCCAGCTCCATCATATAAACATGATTAAGAATATACATTCATACATACATATACATGTGTGTGTAAAACATGATTATGACTCAGCTATGGCGTTAAAAAAAGATAAAAATTAATCATTCTAATACCAAAATAATATTTATTTAATGCAGAGTGGTAATGACGGTGATGTTGAGGACTTAGCTTACTGAATTTTTCCCCGGAGTTGGTCGTCGGAGATGAAGTATTCACCGGAAGAATATATCGTCGAAATAGAAAGCTGCCGGAGGCAGTAGTGTAAATTAGGGTTTGTTTCTTTCTGAGAAGGGAATAAAAGGGTCCTCCCTATCTGAGTTTGGGTTGACTGTAAGTAGTAAGTTCAACCAGTGGCTCTGATCTTGCCACGTCGGCATCTCTCTAAGTTTCCTTGCATCTGTTTTACATCAATACCTACACCTCGTTTTTAAAACACTCATATAAATCAAATATTTTGAAAATTTGACTGTTTGATAAGACACATTTATCATGTTTGTTATTTATGTCAAAAGTCATAGTGATCGAACAGTTAGTTTTTTAAAAAATATCACGTTGAAAAATTATTATAATTAGAAACATTTCAATTTTTTATAGTGAAATTTTTTAAAATCTAACCGTTGGATCATTTTGATTTTTGGCATAAATATCAAACACGATAAATGTATCTTATCCAACGATCAGTTTCTCAAAACATTCGACCCACATGATTATTTTGAAAATAAGGTATATGTATAAATGTAAAATAGAATGTAAGGGAACCTGCCCCTTGTTTGAATAGTCATAAAATTAATAATTAATCAAGGTTGATAGTAGAGTTTTAAAACCCCCCCCAAAAAAAAAAAAAAAAAAAGGTATAATTGTAGAATATACTTACCCCTTTGCTTTTCCATCTAGAAAGTGTATTTATTGGGGCTAACTGTAAACCTAAATCCTACATGATAGGGACTTGTTTGGAAAGTTTGAAAACTGGTTCTAATTAAGTTTCATCTCTTTATAGTTTTTTATTTTTATATAAATTAGCTTATACTTTATTTTTGGACAAAATTGAATCGATTTACAAAAATAAACAACTTATCAAACGATGATGAAATAAAAATTAGTCCAACTCATCATATACAATGAAATGTTAGTTGTTTCAATTATTTTGTATTCTTGCTATCAAATTTCATTCAAATACATTGAAATTTATATCTATCTATCATTTATGTGATTTGATGTGGGTCTCATTCCATCTAAGTGGGTTGAGACTTAAGTTAAGAGTTGGTTTTTTGTTTTAGTTTTGTGGTAGGGGAATGGCTAAAGTGAATTTTTCTATTCATAATGTTGATAGGACTAGAGTATTATCATTTTCACATGAAGGGGCGAGTCTCATATCACATAGAGTGAATCTTACACATTTCCATCTAAAAGAGATAGTAATGCTTTCCTAAGATGTTAATTGATTAATACAAAGATTGGTTTAGACATTCGGTACTACACTAGTAAGGTTTTCCCATTCAGGTTAAGTGATATTTTTAATCACAAAAAGAAAAATATTGAATGCATCAAAATTTTCTCAATCTTTCCCACACTAAATGGCATGTCATTATATAAGTCAACAACTCATTCATATTGTGTCAAAATTATGAATAATGGATGATTTTCAATGTAAATTAACTTTCAATTTTGTTTATTTTGCAAATTATGAGAGGTTCATATGTTTGGGCCTAAATTTCAGCATCTGAAACCTAGACTTGGGCCAGCCCACTCAAAATTGAACAAAAGGCTAGACCAAAAACATTGGGCCGCATATGCAACCCCAATTATTTAGTAGGCCGAAGCCTGTGAGGCTAAAGCATCCCTTTAATAATATCGAGAATCAAGTATTGTAGATCACTTTTCGAAATTTACAGTTACAAAATGTAAGAATTTGATGAAGAGCGAATAACCCGTAAGATATTCTTTAATAATTGTTCACCGCAAAAATAATCAATCAACGGTGAGGTGCCATGTGGCGAGAAAGTTGGTGTGTTAGTGGCTACTAACCATATAATTAGTGGGGCACTAACAGTGGGTGGTTAATTAAGAAAGTTGCTATTTAGTTAGTGGGTGGTTACGCCACGTGTCAAGAATAGTTAAAGTCTAGAAGAAATAATATGATATGTGACGACTTTATAGGCATGATGTGGGAAGTTAAGAAAGTAGTGGGCTACTACTAAGAGAGGACAAAGTGGACTGTTACAAATCTCAATGGGGCCTATAAATACAATCAAAGAGAATGAATGAAACACATAACGTCAACTCCAAAACAGCGCAATGCTTCAATCTTTTTAATAGATTTTTAGATCTTTCTCTTCGCAAGCAAGCTTCTTTTTAAGTTGATTTCTGTTCCCGGTGTAAATGGCCATCTCGAGACCTTTGGTATAAAGTCTGAATGCGCGGGCGTGCTAGGGCTCAAAAGCCTAAAGACCGTGTGAACACGACCTCTAGCACCTTATAGGCCGAGAATTTAGGAAAAGTCCTATTTGCCTAGTCGGTCACTTTGGAATTGGAATTGGAATTGGAATCAGGCGATTGACGAGAATTAGAGATTGATCCTCTTGGGTTCTAGTATTAAATGTCTAATAAAAACGAAAATCCAACTCAAATTACATCGTAATCAAACCGATCAACTTGCTTGGAATGAAATTGGAAATACATTAAAAAAAGAAATACTTATATTGCTTGAGATTACAACGCTAGAAATGGAAATCGACATACTTGAAATTGAAATGTGCTTGGAAATTGAAATGCGGCGCTTACTTGAAGTAGAAATGCTTGAAACTCGAACAACTACCGATTGAAATTGAGAAGATGCTTGAACTAAACTAAGAATGCTTGAAATAAACTTGAAAATTGAGCTTGCTAGCTAAGAGAAAGGCCTAAAAATCTACTAGAAAGATTGGAGCATTGCGCTGATTTTTGGTTGTTGGAGATGTCCTTTGCTTGTGCTTTGGATTGGGATATATATAGCCCACGGAAGGTCTGGCCAGCCATGAAAACTGCCCACTATTTGCTCTTGAAGTAGTGCTCCATTACTTTGTAACCTCCCACATGATGCATAGATAATTGCCACATGTCCCACTAATTCAATTAGACTTAATCCTTGCTTGACATGTGGCAATAACCACCCACTACCTTTTCAATTAGCCACTTCTTGATTAACTTCCCATTAACTTTTCAAGATTACTTCTTTGCTTCACACGTGGCATAACCACCCACTAATTTTTCAATTTCTTTAATTAACCACCCACTAATTAAATTAGTGGCCCACTACAACACCAACTTCCACACCATATGTCAACTCCCAATTGGTGGTTATTTTTGTGGTGAACAATTTCAAACATTTTTAATTTAGTTCAAGCATCTCTTCAATTTCAAGCCATGATTGCTCATGTTTCAAGCATTTCTACTTCAAGCTTGCGACGCATTTCAATTTCCAAGTGTTAGATATGTGCCCTAAAACCAATTGTTCTTTTGAGTTTAGGGTTTTATATTTC
>JAESVK010070166.1:0-17621 GCA_017140935.1 Hamamelis virginiana
ACAGAGCTAGAGAAGCAGGGCTAAAGTAACCGGAGAGCCAAAGCAGCAAGACTATCCCTCCGTCAAGATGGGTCGCATGCACAGTCGAGGGTTTGTTTGTTCTCCTTCATCTGATTCTCTGAAACTATACTCTCTCTCTCTCTCGCGTACACACTCATCCTCACGATCCCCCCATTTATGAGTCTGATTTATTCGATTTTTTTTTTTGGTCTTTGATTCTGGTTTCAGTAAGGGTATTTCAGCTTCTGCTCTGCCCTACAAGAGGACTCCACCAAGTTGGTTGAAGATTTCTTCTCAGGATGTAAGAAACCCTAAAGCACTCATACCTTTGTGTATATTTACATAATATGAATACATACATGAACACACACACACACGCACACCCTAACTTTGTTCATTTCTGTTTTATTATAATTGATGTTTTTCTTATTGCATTAAATGCTTGCATTGTTCAGTAAAATACTGGGGGAAATTAAAAGAGAGCTTTGAATTTTTAGAACGGTCAATTTGACACCAACCCATTATTAAATTCGAAGTTTTCATTTTATTTCCAATGATGATTTGCAATCAAATGGACTGTAATGTTAGTGTTGCAGGAAATGCGGGGAACATAAAAGAAATTAAATTTTGGGTAAATTACAGAAAAATACGCTGAAGAATAGGTCAGATTTCAATTTACTACCTTATACTTTAAAATGAGTTAAAAAAAATGGTTCTTAAATTATTAACTTATGGCACATTGCACCCCTCTGTTAGTGTGTGGTCAATCAGATAATGAAAAACCATCACATGACGATTATTAACTATTTCATTATGTAAATCCCATCCGATTCAAACCAAACACTAACCTTGACTTTTACCTAGTAGTTTTTCTAATATAAAGTGATCTTATATCTTTTATTTAATAAGTTTTTCACTTTTCATTGTTCAATATCTTGTTTAGCGTACTTCTCAATAAAAATGATCTGAACATTAATAAATGAAGATGCTATTACTAATAGTATTGTTACTACAGTGATTTCTAATGTGAGATAAATTGGGGGCATATGGCGAGCCTAGCAGCCTATTTTCTAGAAAATAAATTTTCACAAAAAAGTAATGAAAATCATATTCTTTAAAACTGGTACAAAATCCAATACATGTGGTTCTGGTAAAAATTCTGATCCCTAGTAAGAAAGGAACTGACCCTTAAAGGGGAAGAACTGGTTCCTTTCTTTGGAACATTGCACTTCATGTTTTTCAATTTTGTGCTATCTTGTTTATTATTAGTGGATGTTGCTAGGTTCTCTGAATTAGATGAATACCTCATATTTCCATTAACACTGGGAAGATAGGACTAGTCTTCAATTTTATGGCCACTTTCATTGCACCAAACACACCCATTTCTATTTTCTCCAAGAGACACATAACCAGTTAAATCTGGTTTCAATTGTAACTTTCAATTTACGAAGATAGTTACAAAGATAATTAAATTTGGTTTTAGTCTCCTAAAATAATGTACAAAAAGGGAAAAAAAATCAGTCTTCTAACTCATAAATAACAAGAACCACAGTAGCTATGGTTAAAGTGAAATAAACAATGTTAAAAAACGATTGAGATGAAGAAATTTTATGCTAAAAAGGAAAAAAGCAGAACAATTGTTGCCATCAAGATATGGATCAAAAGGACCATCTTTCAAAAGCAGTGTGCTTTTTGAGAATTTGCAGATTTGTTTCAACAATTGCAACTACATGGAACATTTTTATTTCCTTTTTGTACATTATTTTAGGCATGAAAAATAGAGAATGAACCAAAAGACCTTGGGGCCTTGGATATGCTCAAACACAAACCTTGGGGCTTGAAGTAATGTGTTGGGCTGTTGGTTGCTATTATTGTATGAAAGTTCAAATTTGAGGGCCACAAGGACCACAAGAAGAAGTTGAGCCAAGGACTGGTCTAACTGGGGTAATAGGGACTGAAAGATCACACTTTCCATTTTCTTGCAATAATGCTTCCTTATTTATATTTATTTGTTTCCAACCAGTGCAGTCCTCCAAGGGTGTTTAAACATTGTTTGGTAGTTGAGTATAAAAACTGAAGGTTGGAATTAAGTCTTTACCTTTGTAGCCTCGTTGGTACATGATTTTTCCTCTGAAAAGTCATGGTGCTAGAACAAACTGCTATTATGTTAAAGGCAGGTATATATAACTGCCACTTATCAATTTTAAATTAGAGAAGAATGTAAACTAAGTTGTTATACTGGCTGAAAAAATCACTTTAACCATCAAGTTCTCAGAAACATGCAAACAAATAAACAACAATGCCAAAATAAAAAAAAAAAAGTCAGTGCTGACCAGCTCCACTCAAGATCCAACACATTATTATAAAAAATCAAATCAAACCAAATGTATAAAAATCCAAACAAAAGCACATAAAAAAAAATACTGGGTTATATGGGTTCCTCGGGGTACACATATACATATCTTTGATTCAAATTGAATTGTGGGCATTCGAAGTTTTTTAATTTGTCTGAAGATGTGTAAAAAGCTTTGGAAGTTAGATTGAAAAGAATGAGAAGATGAAAGAACGTAAGCTTTGGAGTGAGGAGTTATAGCCATGAAGAATGAGAGTTATTGTCATATTTTGAGAAGATAAAGAGGTAGACGGTATAAGAGAAGATGATGAGAAGAGGACTGTTTTGCTCAAGAGCTGAAATAAGATTTAAGGCTTAAGCTACTTAAGGGGTATTTTGGTCATTAAAGAAATTTGTAGGGGTATTTTCATGAATCAAAAGCTTTTCCCACATTCAATCTTTTATAGGTAGTGTGTGTCTATATATATATGGGGCATTTTCACCTGGCACGTTATATTGACTTCTAAACAAACTAAAAAAAAAACACTTTTTCACTCTTTCTCCTGCCTATCACGTTTCTTCACTCACTTTCCTCCCATCACACGAAACGCTCTCCACTCCCCCTGCCTGTCACCCTTCAGCAGGCCACACGCCGGCCAACCTCACCTCGCTAGCAAAACCATCTCACACCGTCAAAGCTCATTCGCATGCACCCTCTCTCTCTCTATCTCTCATCCAACGAAACCCTCTCATCACCTCTGCCTGTCACACTCGTTGGCCGACCAACCCCTCCTCGCCAGCGAAATTATCTTCATTCTCACCTCAACAAAACCTATTCCCCGCGCATTCCATCTCTCTCACTCTCTCTCTCCCTCCTTTCCCATCCCGCAAAAGCCTCGCCTTTCCCCATGCCAGTCGATTCGCCGGCGAACGAACGTGCTCCTCACCCCTAAATCTGAATTTTAATTTTCTATTTGACTTCAAGAAGGTGGTGCTTACCCCAAAATATTTTAATTTTTATAGTACTTATGTATGGTAGATATATGCATATGGAATATACGACAAGATTGTAGGGTCATTTTATTTTATTGGAAATCATACCAAACTAAATCAGTGGATCAGATTGGGATGTTAACGCAAATGGTTAGATAAGTCTCAATGCCACTTTTATAGAAGTATAGAATAATTTACATAAAATCATGAAGCAAATGTTGATGCCAATCCTAAATGGTTGGACGAGCTTGCACTATAGCCATGAGTATTTGATTCAGTTTAGGGGATACATGCAAATGTGGTTTGTTGGGGTGCTTGTTCACTGGTGAGGCCGGTGACATTGAGAGGCAGGATGCAAGACGAAGAGAGAGAGAAAGAGAGAGAGATGGTGTGTGAGTGCGGGAGGGATTTATTGGGGTGAGAATTACCGGCAAGATTAGCCGGCATTGTGGCCGGTCAGTGAGAGTTACAGTCAAGGGGAGAGGAGGGGTTTTCGTTTGATGGGAGGGAAGTGATAGAGGGAATGTGCAAGGGGCAGGAGAGAGAGTGAAAAGTGAGATTTTTGTTTTTAAAATCAATGCACTGGTGGCCTTTAGATTAAATGGAATCTAAGGGTGTATAAGAGGAGTTTGTATAGAAGTCAATATAATGTGTTAGGTGAACGTGTACCTATATATATATATATATATATATATATATCGATTAAAAAAATCAATATGAATACAGCATGAATTTTATTACCAAAAATTAAACTATTAGTCTCTGTGTAAGTCAAGTCATAAAGGTTTATCATTTATGAGAATACTCAAATAATGCTCAGCATCATCTCCGAGCATCGACTTTAAGAAAAAAAAAGTACAACCCAAATATGTGTGGCTCTGATTTTAAAACCTGCGCTGAAACACCATGCCCTAATTTTGGGTGGGTTAGATTCCCTTTTTTCATTTTTTATTTTTTTCCCAACCTCTTACGACTTCTCAAAATTTTGCAGAACTTAGCCTAAAAACTATGCATCCTGTCTTGAAATCCAATTTCTTTAATATGGAGGTTTATGCTCTGTTTTCAGATGTCTCTATTTATAATTCATCCTGATTTTAACAATGCAAAAAATCTGTCTTCTATGGGTGAACGAAGTTTTGCAGAACTTGTCACCAAAAAAACGTACACCCCAACCTATGCTTTTCACTTCTTCAGGCTTTATGGACCTGACTTCTCTGTCAACGATGAATCTTCACCCTTCTGTCCACCACTATATGCATAACAGCTGTTGGCTGGCCACCCTTCATCAACCTCTCCACCACAACCTCAACAACTGCAAGCAACCATGGTCTATTCAACCAAGCACCAACTTCACCTTCTTCTCCAATCAAACATACCAATATACAAGTATACAACCACCATATCAGTTGCCTCTAACCACAAACCCCCACTATCATTACTAGATCTACCACAACTGAAGTTAACTTTCGTAGCCATCACTGTTTGCTGCATGGACCACCGCAATCCTTGCTTCTCGCCATGTGTTAGAGACATGCAATTCAGGATAAAGGATTTTCATAGATTCAGGAAAAATAAATATGGAATCAGGATGGGGCTACTGGCAACTCGCTGGAGTTGCAGCAGACCTCTCTCTTTCTCTCCCCTCTCTCTCTTTTTTTTTTTTTCCTTTGCTCCTTTCTCTCATTGTTTGAATTTTTTTGCATCATGTTTGGGTGGAGCTGACACTGGCAACTCGCCGGAGTTGCAGTGATCTATCTTCCCCCTCCTTTTCTCTTTTAGTAACATATGCTTCAGTTCAAAAGAAAAAAAAAACCAAAATATATGTAATATTTTACTTATTCAGTAATAAGGGGTAATGAGATTATTTTATTATTTTTGTTGATAGAGTTATAGATGTAAAAGTTTCTAGAAATTTTGGTGACTATTTTGACTCATTCTAAAGTAAAAGGTAGTAAAGTGAAATCTGACCTATTCTTATTGGGGTGTTTTTTGTAGTTTACCCTTAAATTTTCTATTGTAAGACATTTCGTAGTTGATGACTTGAGAAATGTAGAATTTCTACTTGAATGAGATTGATACCACCATTGAGTTTAGTTGAGCTGAGTTTTTTGTTTTTTGGAACACAGACATAAAACATTGGTAAATTTATTTACTTATATTAAATGTTTCCTTGGTTAATAGGGGTTCATGTTTGGTTGTGGAGAAAATGTCGGGATGAGAGGAAATAAAGATTTTGAGTTTTTGATTTTACATTATCCAAGACCCGTTTTAAATTTTTCTGTATCTAAGACCCCATGAAAACATTAAATTCACCCGCCTGGCCAATTATAAGTATATGGGCTAGTTGAGTTCTTTTTACATTTTGGCAACAAAAACAATAGAAAACCAAAGCCTCAAAAATACTGTTTCTTTTCTTTTCTCCTGTTTCCTAAAGCAACCAAAGGGAGGGTAAGTTTGGTCATTGTGTTTCATTGTTTAACATTCTTGTTTTTATCTTCAATGAATGAGACCCTTATCCTGCTCATTGTGCTTGATTGTAGTTAAATGATTGTTTCTATCATTGAAGTTAAATGATTGTTTCTATCATTGAAAACAACAATCAGATCATTGTGTTTATCTTCAGTGACAAAACCCTAAGTCCATTCATAGTATTTTTGGTTGTGGTTAATAGCTTTCAACTTGTCCTCAATAAATGAAGTATCTAGTCTGTTTGTTGTGTTTGCATGTTGGTTAATTTGTTTCTTGATATACTCTTGTGATTTGTGAGTGAATCCATTATTTTCAGTGTGCTTGATTTTTAGTTAATGATCTTCTTTTGATTTTCAGGTTGATGAAAACATCTGCAAGTTCGCGAAGAAGGGTCTGACACCATCCCAAATTGGTGTCATTCTTCGTGATACTCATGGGATTGCTCAGGTCAAGAGCGTCACTGGGAGCAAGATTTTGCGTATTCTTAAGGCCCATGGTTTGTTGTTGTCCTCTTCGTACTGTTGTTGGTTGCCTTTTCAATTGTGCATTGAATAGAAGCAGTAAACTGATTTCTTGGGTTATTTTATTTTATTTTATTAGCGCTTGCTCCTGAAATACCTGAGGATCTGTACCACCTCATTAAGAAAGCAGTTGCAATTCGGAAGCATCTGGAGAGGAACAGGAAAGATAAGGATTCCAAGTTTAGGTTGATCTTGGTTGAGAGTAGGATTCACCGCCTTGCCCGCTATTACAAGAGGACGAAGAAGCTTCCTCCTGTCTGGAAATAGTAAGTTTCTGCTCTTTTGGTTCCCAACTTGAAGTTTTCGAATTATATGGCTTCTGTGAATGTTGTTTTGGATAAGGAAGTTTCCCGCTGTTTGTTAACAATTCTATCTACACCTGTATTAGAAATTTGTCATTCATAGGAGTTGGGCACAAGAATCCCCATGCATAAATGCTTCTTTTTCTTGGTTTTTTGGATGAAGACTACATGTACTCTAGATTGTTTGATATCTAGCATCCTTGATATGCCTTCTATAGTTGTGACCCCAAAAGTGATTATGCCTACTACAAACAATCAATAAGACTGGTTAATAATGTATACTAATTTTACAATCTTATTGATGTTTTAGTTGATGTACCTGGAAGTTGCTATCTCTATGTACAATGTTTGGGAGTGCCAACTTTGTTGTGCTTCATGCTAGCACCTGAATGGGATTATGGTTTCTAACTCTTGTAGGGGGAGAAAAGAATGCATGAATTTTCAGAACACATATATATTTAACTATATTTAGCCTAATACCCATGCCATTTAATCTTAAGATTAATAGTCTCTTTTTGACCCTCAACGTTGACATGGTGTAACTGTGTGCAATGAAAATTTGCTTTCTAAGGTATCAAAGGATCTTTGAGGTTTCGTGCCTTCATAGTCTCCACCATAGATCTGTTCGAGTTGGGAAGTAGGCATGCAAATACACTGGACTTTGGATAGTGATTAGAAATACTTCAAATATATAAATATATTTTAAATTATAACAGTATATATGAATGCAGTCTCGATCTAGTCAACATTGCTTACATAACTTATGTAAGCATGAAGTCCATAGATAATTGTGTGATGCATATTTTGAAAAACTGACTGTTGGATTAGATACTGTACTTATGGATGACATGCATGCCAAAAATCACGACGATCCAATGTCAGAATTTCGAAATATGGCTATGAAAAACTGTGACTGCTGAAAACTGCCACAGTTTTTCTGAGTGACATTTCTGAGAAACCGACATTTAGTTTTTCAAAATATGCATATAAGTACAATATCTAATCCAACGTTTAGTTTTTCAAAATATGCTTCACACAATCATCTATGGCCTTTATGCTAACATTAGCTTAGATAAGCATATGTTGACTTGATAATTTCTGTATATGAATGTATAAATGAATATTAAAGTTTAGCATTGTATGTGTGAAGCTTAAAAAATTTACGTGATTTATTAGGATATTTTATATACTAGGTTGGTGGCTCACTCTGCATCTTCCTTGTGGGCCAATGAGGAAAGACCACATGGCTTCTCATTGGAATAATAGTGCCTTCCAACTATTTTTCTCTACCCATGTTCCCCATTTAGGATGCTCTACTCCCTTCTAGAAAGGGGGCCACTCTATGTCTCTACTCTTTACTGTTTTGAATAGCAAGCCTCTTCTAGCTCAAATTAGGAAAGCCAATAGTATTTTTCTTTGCAAGGAATTTATCTATTAGGGATATTTCAAAAAAGTAGCTCCATGCTTCCACATCCATGTCAATTCTTTCTTTACACAGTCCATATAAAGTTAAAAAGGATTAATTCAATAAAGGGGTAATAAAGGGATTTTGCATCAGCGCAGAATTTTTATGTTTGAATATATGTTGATCTTTCCATCTTCTAACTGAAAAAGCAAAGAAAAATATTAGAAGAATGAGAGACAATTGTTAGGCATGATATGATTGGTTGATTTCACTGATTTATTATTTGTGCATGTAGTTCTGCATACACTGAAACATGTCTAGAATATTCCTATTTCAGACATTTTTTAAAAACTTAATTTGTATGACAATGCTCAAATGTGGTCCACATGAAAATGCTCCTCAAACAAATCTTCTAGAATCAGCTTTGTTTTGACTTGTAAATATTGACTAAGAATACTTGGGTGTCTAATTTGGTAGAATCATTTTTAGTCATTAGGTATGATATGAATTGTAAGTCTGAATAATTCTATGTGGTAATGTTTTTCTTACCCTTTAATTTACTTTTCTGATGATTATGCATCAGAAGCTTTGCAGACATTTTTCACTTGATCAATTATTAATCTTTGATTATTTATGTTAAATTGAAAATAGATGTAAATCCTCGAATGTGCTCCTGCATAACTGTTATGCTTATTCAGTGGTTCTATTCCTGCAGTGAATCTACCACCGCCAGCACTCTTGTGGCTTAGGTGAGATATATTTTTTTAACAGTTTTGGCTTGTGTACACTTTCATCAGCAAGAATTTGTAGTTTTGTTCGACAGTTTTGGATTTTGTGCACTTGCATCAGCAAGACTTTGTAGTTTCTTCAGTATCTAATAGATAATTTGTGGTTCCATGAGGACCTTCCTTATTCATAACGATTGGTGAGCTATCGAGGGATGCGAAAAGATATATCAAACTGTTTTTTTTTTTTTTTTTTTTTTTGGCACTTATATGATCATTGAGGACGTGGAATTTCAATTTGAGAACAAAAGGTTACTTTGATTTTTGATGAGTTTAAGATTTATAATGTGAAGTGGGAATGACATAGCAAAAATGTCAACTCCAATGCATTAGCCAAAGCCATTTTTTTGGCTTTTAAGTCCAAACTTGCAAGCTCCAATGCATTAGCCAAACATCTATTCAAATTTGGGTTTAGCCAAATTGTGTTTAATTGTGCTTTTGGTTGTAATGGAGGGGAGAGAGAGAATGATAAGTTTTTTTTTTTTTTTTTTAAAAAGAAACTTTTAAGCATTGGAGCACGTCTAGTCAAATGACAAATCATTTTTACTGAGCCAAAAAATGGCTTTTAGATTTAGAGACACTCTTAGGTTTGGAGTTGCATGTAAGAATAACTTGTTTGTAAACATATATTCATAGGGGTTGGTCATTGTAATATGTTTGGATAGTCCTGATCCTGTGCACAAATGGAGTGGAGATTTTCTGTTCCACTTATACGTACCATTTTCCTGTTCTCTCTTACAAAAGTCCATATTTGAAAATTCCACATTTTAATAAATATTCATATTTAAATTTTCAAAGTGGACTTTTGTGTGGGGATAGGAAAGTGGTACATAAAAGTGGGATAGAAGATCTCCACTCACACAAATGCTGACAATTGTGAAAGTCAACATGAGATGTTCAATTAATTGTGGGATATGTATTTTAAAAATTCTATCCGATTAAATACTTTTATTATGGATACCACGTATGCCACAAATAAAATTGATCCAATGTTAGCATCTGAAAATATATACTGTGAAAAATTTTAACAGTTGAAAATTATCGCAGTTTTTTTCAATGACATGTATGAGAAATTGATCATGGTAAGTTTTTGAGAATACGTATCCATTAATTTTCAAATGATTTAGCGAAAGTTAGCTTTTCAATAACATGTATGAGAAACTTATGTCGACTTTCGTGAAAGCCTTTCGCGAAAGTTAGCATATGTCGGATTTCGCGAAAGTTAGCATATGCTGACATGATCATTTCTCTATATTTGGATATCTTATCGGCAGAAATATGATTCAATTTTGCGGAGCACACTTCACCAATGACCTGCTGCACTCCTCCCTCAAAATTATGCTATTAAAATGACACAAATATCTTTCATGCATTCTATATTATTTATTTATTATTTATAATACCAAAATAACTCTTACAATTTGAGAAATAGAATATTGGAATTGAAATACTTTTTATGTGTCATGTATACAAAAAATCAAAGTGATCTAATAGTTGGTTACTGAAAAATGTAACTTAAAAAAAAAAAAAAAAAAAAATTAGGGCAAATTGGTTAGAGGTCACATTTAAGAAAGGTTTGATGCAAAAAGTCATTCTAATATTTCTTTAATTTGCAAGGTCTTATTTAAGAATTGTTTCATGCGGAAAGTTCTAATTTTTCAAAAAATATTTTTCAAAATGACGGAACTACCCCACCACAGTAAAAACATCTAATACAGTGAAAACACCCAGCAACACAGTGAAAATTCCCAACACAATTAAAACATTCAACACATTGAATTCATTGCTTTATTTTTATTTACAATTACATATATATATATTTATATATATATATATATATATATATATATATAGAGAGAGAGAGAGAGAGAGAGAGAGAGAGAGAGAGAGAGAGGATCCATTAAGGTCCGGACCTTAAGCTTAATTTAAGGTCCACTTTTCACTGGGATTGGTATTTTAAAAAACCGACCGTTGGATTAGATAATCTTCTAATGTATGTCAATGGTCTGTTTTCAAGATACAGACTGTTAAACAATTGTTACAGCATTCAATGATAAATACTGTTATAATGTTTCACGAACTGTATTTTGAAAACCGATTGTTGGATCACTGTAAGTTTTGACAGGCATAACATACATAAGAAAATTATATAATCCAATGGCTGTTTTTTCAAAATACCATCGCTTGTGTGAGAAATGGTGAGTGGAACCCAAATTAATTTAAGGTCCGGACCTTAATGGATCAAGTTTATATATATATATATAATTGTGAGTTTCAATTGAATTGTTTAGGTACTAATTGGATTTTCTATAGATTAGCAAGGCCCTGGGTTGCTTAATGAAAAGAGAGAAGGAGAGAGAAATTGTAAAAAAAAAAAAAAAAACAAACAAACAAACATTGAATTCAATGTGTTGAATGTTTTGACTGTGTTGGGTATTTTCACTGTGTTGCTGGGTGTTTTCACTATATTGGGTGTTTTTACTGTGGTGGGGTAGTTCCACTATTTTGAAAAATATTTTTTAAAAAATTAGAACTTTCCGCATGAAACAATTCTTAAATAGGACCTTACAAATTAAAGAAATATTAGAATGACTTTTTGCATCAAACCTCTCACCAATTTCCCCTATTTATTTTTTAAAAGTGACATTTTTCAGTAACCAACTGTTAGATCACTTTGATTTTTTGTATGCATGACATACATAAAAAATGTTTCAAATCCAATATTCAATTTCTCAAATTATAAGAGTTCAGAAACCGGTTGTCCGATTACTGTGATTTTTGGCACGCCTATCATACATAGGAAGAATATTAAATCCAACGGTCAGTTTTTCAAAATACCCATTTTACATTAGCCAAAAAAGCTAAGTCCTCATATAAGGAAGTCCTCACAGGAACGGGACTATATATATATATATATATATATATATATATAAGGGATGATACTATAAGGCCGGCCTTACGCAAAGTTGCGTAAGGTCGGGTCCATATGGCCAATTTTAGATGACAGTTCGTAAAACTGACCGTTGGATTAGATGCATTTCCTCTGTATGTCATGCTTACAAAAAATCACAGTCATTTGACGGTTGGTTTTTAAAATATGTCATTGTGAAAATATGCAACTTATTTGTTCTTTAAAATATAACCATTTTTTTAACAGCATTTATTTCAAAAACCAACCATCGGATCATTGTGATTTTTTGCAGACATGACATACAGAGGAGGGGCATCTAATCCAACGATTAGTTTTACGAACTGTCATAAAAAATTGGCCATATGGAGCTAACGTTAACGGAACGGAACGCTACTATCATCTCCCCACTCAATAGTGAAAACAATGGATCATCTCTTTCTTTTGCAATTTCTTCTACCTTCTCCCCGATCTTCATCATCGAAGGACCAATTCTAAATCTATGGGAGACACCCATCATTCATATTTAAAGAGAGGGGTAGTGCTTTGCAGATTTAGATAAGATTGACACTGATACCATCATCAAAGCTTAAATCAGTTGCATCACCAGCGATGAGCTTGAGATCATCAAGCCAAGATAAAAGAACCTAATCTGTGTTTTCATGGATTTTGTTCAAATTTTACCATTTTTCTGGGATGAGTACAGGTAATTGAGTTTAATCTCTTCTGGGTTTTCATGGATTTTGTTCAATTTTGACCATTTTTCTGGGATTGATTTGTGCTCTTGGAAAAAAAAAACCCCATTTTAGTATTTTACAGATAAATATAGTCATCGGATAGAAAGAAAGGTGTAGAGAGAGAAAAAGCTCAATCAAAAGAGAAGCCAAATCCGATTAGAAATCCAAGCCCCAACAATTTCTATGGCAGGTCCCAAACCGCAGAATTAGAAATTGGGTGCGGTTATTTCAAACCCCAATTCTATCTTTCTATACCCCATACTTTTAAACATCCAAAACAGGCATGAATAATTTTACCATTAAGGACATAGTAACTTTAAAAAAGCCAACAAGGTTCATGGGGAGTTTCTCTTTACACCCCAAGAGCAATGAACGCCAGCGGCATCTTCTTCTCAGACGATTTCTTCTCCAGCGATTTAAGTCTTTTTTTTACCCATAAGTCCAAACACTTCTAAAAAACTGATCTATGCATCAGTTTTCCAAGCACTTCCAAAAAACTGATCTATGCATAAGTTTTCTGCAAAATGATCAGTTTCTGCAAAACCAAATAACAAACTGATACGTTTATCGTTAAAAATGATTTTTGGGTAAAATGAAAAGATGACGAGATTTTTGGGTAAACAAAACTTATAAATAGGACCTATGGGTAAACACCCCTTGCAATAACAGTTCCTTTAGAAATTTTAGAAGGGGAATTTGGCTAAAGGGCCTCATTTAGAAGATTTTCATGCCAAAAGTCCTTTCAACAGATTTTTCTTCCTAAAAGTCCTTTTGGCATGAATTGGACAAAAATATCCCTCCTTCCTAACAACCTTCAACGCCACCTACACCCCCAACCTCCGGGTTCACTACATCATTCCTCGGAGTTCACTATGCCGGAACCCTGAGTTCCTATGTCGGAAATGCAGTTCATTACGCCGAACCTCGAAGTTCCTACGCTGGAATTCTGAGTTCCTACGATAGAATCCCGAGTTTCTACGCCGGATTCGCAGTTCACTACATTGAAAAAAAAATTAAAAAAAATACAAAAAACAACAATCTCTCTCTTTTTCCTCCATTTTCTCACCAACCAAACTAAAAATTAATTTTCACTAAGCTTGCAAAAATAAAAATACTTTTTCCTACATTTTTCTAGCAACCAAACAGAAGCAAGATTTGAGATTACTGGGATACACACAAACAACATCTGAGATTACTGAGATACACACATGAAAACCAGATCACCGGAGTTTATCCTCTGTAAACAGTTCGTCGGACCATCCCTCACAACTTACTCTAGGGGATGAGGAAGAGGCTGTGGATGAGGCGCTCGATTGACAGACAAAGAGTCTTCTCAGCATAAGATTGAAGCCGATCCATGCACGTCTTTCCTGCAGAGCAGCAAACACAACCCAAATCCTGGAAACCTAAAGGATAATGGTTCCGATTCAAAGGAATTACCTAATAAGGAGAATATAATAATTATACATCTTCTGGATGCATAGAGAGGGACCTGATCCCCCAATTTATAGCAATGATTGGATGCATCAGATCTCACATGTTGCTACAATTGTTTCATATCAAGGATGAAGAGGAGAGAGAAAAAGAAAGAAGAGAAGATGAACGTGAGGTAGAAGGGGCAATTCTGTCTAAAAAATGACTTTAGGCAATAAAGTTTTTTAAATAGGACTTTAGGAAGAAAAAAAGGTATATGTGGACTTTAGCTAATAGATAATTTTGAAATAGGACTTTTGGCCAAATATCCGATTTTAGAATTGTGGAGCCCAATTCCAAGTAAAATTAATATTACAATTTGAAATATGGGATAGGTTGCTTTTACCATTTAATTTACATTTGTTCTTAAAATACCAATGTGGATCGAATATTTAGAGAAATTGATTGTTGGATTAGCTATCTTTCTTATGCAAGTTATACATGCCAAAAACTACATTGATCCAACGATCAAATTTTTTTAAAAATCTCGTTGTAAAGAACTGTGATGTTTCTAATTATAATAATTTTTCACAGTAACATTTTTCCAAAACAGACGACTAGATTATTATGATTTTTGGCATACATAACATACATAAGAAAAAAAATGACAATAATTTTTCACAAATTTTCACTGTGGCATTTTCAGAAACCAAGCGTTGGATCACTATGATTTTTGGTGAACATGAAATTCTTAAGTAGTTCACCTAATCCAACGTTCAATTTTTCAAAATAAATTATACATATCGCTCTATAGAGGTCAACTTACAAACTTTGTGTAAAGTGTACCTTATAATAGGACTGTATATATATAAATAGAAATTATCGAGTCAGCAAATGCTTACACAACCTTACGTAAGCATGAAACCCTTAAATAATTAAGGGATACGTATTTTGAAAAATTGACCGTTGCATTAGATACTATACTTATGTATGCCAAAAATCACAGTGATCCAAGTTTTTCAGAAATTTCACTGAGAAAAATTGTGATAATATTCAGCAATCACAGTTTTTCATTGCTATTTTTTGAAATTCTGACATTAGATCGCTGTGATTTTTGGCATGCATAACATCCATAAGCAAAATATATAATCCAACGGTTAGTTTTTCAAAATATGCTGATAGGATCAACTCTCTTTCTCTCTCTCTCTCTATACACACACACACACACACACACACACACACACTAAAACACCCTTATAATAAATAGTAATGACACTTATGCCCTTCTATAATTTTAATTACTTAAAATCTCTTTAACTTCTTTATTAGAAATCTTTTTTTTTAATTACTTTTTTTTTTTATTTTTAATAACTTTAGAACTATCCATTCTTTATCAAGTTTTCTTATTTGTGTATAATTCTTTTTTAAGATAAAAACTTATTAAAAAACTTTTGATTGGCCACAATATCCTATATAATTATAAAAGTAAATAAGAAATTGTAATAGCAGGGCCTTTCTAATTGATTGAAGATTACTTATAAATAGTATGAAGTAATTCTTTTTAATTGAACTCAATTTATCAAACCTTATAAAATTTCATTAATCACAACAAAAGTATTATAAATTAAATTGAAATTCTTTTACAAGCATGGTCCCATAAAACTCTATCAATCTTCTTAATTCAATTGTCCCCCCCCCCTTTTTTTTTATAAATACTAACGCATTTATTGATCGAACTCAATTGCTCGAAAAATTAAATATTATATGATTCACACTTTATTTATTATTTTCAAGAACAACCAAATATAATTTGAGTAATTGTTCTACTATAGTTTTTATTTATAAATACTGATTCACAATATATCAGACTTAATTTCTCAAATAATTAAATATTATAAAATTTACAATTTATTTCTTAGTTTCAAGAAAAAAAAATGAAAATTTTCTAATTATTTTAATAAAATTATGAATATTTTATCTTAATTGTATTGATCACTTTATCACTCAAAGTTGATGTTTTTTATTTTTTATTTTTATTGATAAAAAGATTACACGTGCATCGCACGTGGTGCAATGCTAGTGTGTGTGTGTGTGTGTGTGTGTGTGTATTAAAGGTTCTTATATAAGGTGCATCTGACGCAACGTTATGTTAGGTAACTTCCATTGG
Source organism: Hamamelis virginiana (assembly GCA_017140935.1). Taxonomy (NCBI): domain Eukaryota; kingdom Viridiplantae; phylum Streptophyta; class Magnoliopsida; order Saxifragales; family Hamamelidaceae; genus Hamamelis; species Hamamelis virginiana. The sequence continues at coordinate 16,033 of JAESVK010070166.1, forward strand.
GCCAATTGCATAACAAATTTTGAAAAATTAACCATTGGATTAGATATCCCTCTTATACTTGTTATGCTTGCCAAAAATCATAGTGATCCCAAGGTCACTTTTGAAAAATGTCACTGTGAAAAATTATGACTTTTTTGTTCTTCAAAATATCACCATTTTTCTACAGTCAGTTTTTTCGAAACAGACCATTGGATCACTGTGATTTTTTGCAAACATAACAAACATATGAGGAGTATATAATCCAATATAAGTGGAGTATCTAATCCAATGGTTGGTTTTTCAAAATCTATTCTGCAACTAACCCTACGGAGGTCGCATGACATATATTTGCATTAGGTGCACCCTATATTTGCATATCCTGATAGGTTAGCTGAAAGATGGTTATCGGTTCAAGGACTCAAGGTAACCCTACTTTTTCAGGGTAAAAGGGGGTAGAGAAAATGCTTCTAGCCAATGTTTGAGTACCAGGTACTACGACGCAGAAGTAACCCATGCCATATTCCCAGGAAAAGCTCGAACGACCTTCAACAAAAACGTACGTGTACCTGAAACCGATGTAGGTGGGAGGTAGAGAATACTTAGGGGCGCGAGACAACTCTCTCTAAGAAACTCGGCAAAATAGCCTCGTAACTTTGGGAGAAAGCGTGCCTCCTCACAAAGGGGGACGTAGTAACCAGACCCAAGCAACTGTTTACCAAAAACACTATATATAAATGATGATTCTGTTACTGTAATTTTTGGAGAGCATGGAATTCATAAGAAATTTATCTAAATCAACAGTCAATGTTTCAAAATTTATTCTGCAATTGGTCCTATGGAAGTCACCTTACATAACTTTGCATAAGATACACCTTATAATAGACTTCTTGATACTAATAAAAGGGAATAGGAGACACATGTTGCGATTTATTTTAGAAAAAATATAGTTTGACCGCTTTAACTATCACATATTTACACTTTGTACTTTTGTAGTTTTAATTTGAGCACATTGGCCTTCTATAATTTGATTGCTGGCATTTTGCATCCTTCTATTAGTTAGCCATTTATTTCTAAATAACCCTCCTTTGGAAGCTTTTCATTCCATATTATTCATAATACCAAAATTGCCCTAGGATAACAATATACCTTTACAAGGATTAAAATAACCGAAATTCTAATTATACATGACCTTGGATAACACTCCTGCTATAATTGTATGCACTCATCCTGTTAAAAGTTGTGATGTTTCTAATTAATAACAAATATAATAGTTTTTACAGTTAATTTTTTTTTTTCCAGAAACTAACTGTTGGATTTCTATGATTTTTGACAGGAAGAGCGCATAAGGTTATAGCAAGAGTGTTATCCAAGGGCAGGTAAAATTCGAATTTTGGTTATTTTGATTCTTGTGCAATTATACTATTTTTCAAGGGCAATTTTGGTATTATAAATAATATGGAATGAAAGGCTCTCAAGAAAGGGCTATTTGTGTCATTGCAACTATATAATTTAAAAGGAGGAGTGCTTATGGCTAGAGAAGGAGTGCAAATAACATTACCCATTTATATTAGATTGCTAATGTATTTATAAGCATACGAGTGAAGTTTCAT